>DWNR01001283.1:0-15576 GCA_018250455.1 Polygonus leo
GTAACTGTGTAATGAACAGAATGACTTGATTAGCCATGTCAGTGGATAAAAGCATTAACAACTCGCATTATGAACAGCAATCCCAATGCTTAGAGGCGGCACTTAAATGTATTGATAAGAGGATAACTTTGATAAGAGGATAACTTTGTATTAATCGTGGACTAAAATCTCCATTCCGGTAGGGGATTCGGCCGATAGCTCTACACGGTGTAGAGCTGTAGTTAAAGTCAACTCAATTATTTAAATACAGCGATAAGTAAGAGATCTTTTAAATGTGTATTTTTTCTTGCTTCAATTAATATAAAGCGATCAGTTAGTACGGTATTAAAATGATTGTAAGAGATAAATACACTTAAGTTTAATTTGGAGCGATATTTTCTTAATTCTTGTTTGGTTACCTATAGATTACTTATAGGTAACCAAACAATATAGAGCCTATAGAGCCTATAGAGCTAAAATGGTATTAAGTATGTATGAAAGAAAATATTATTTATGTAATATATCTGGTTTTTTTTTCATAAAATTACTAACTCCTATGCTCTACTGTTTGGGCCTGGAAATATTTCTTACAAGATTGAATGTGTGTGATCATAAATGCAAAAATGTTTGTTCAGATGCAAAATTCGTCTAATACTAGTTATAAATTTAAATAAAAATAAAATTTAAACTGTCCAAATAAATTGCGATGCGTCCATAGACATTTGTTATTAACTCCAAATTAAAAAATGGAGACAATTGAATCGTACCTAGTTACTTGGTTATATTTACTAGAAAAAGGAGTTTCTTGCCGAAGTTTTGCAACTTTACTATTGGTAGTCTAAAACTTTCAAAACGGATATGTTCTTCTGGAATTAACCTTCTGGAATTAACTGAACTTGTTAGTTAAATTTTAACTTGATATTGTTAAAACCCAATTGAGGTAAATCAATTTGACCACGTTCATAACAAGATCAATAACAACTTCCTTTATACGTTATATTGTATCTGTTGGCCAGTTTGCCTTATGGCTTGATTTTTTTTATGTGTAAACCTACCGATAAGGCAGACGTGCTACTTGATGATAAGTAATCACCGTCGCCTATGGACATTTGCAGCCCCAGAGGGACGGCCAATGCGTCGCCGGCTTTGGAGGAGAGCTCTTTTCGCGCCTTTTTGAAGAACCCCATGTCATAGCGCATCGGGAATATGGCTTGATCGAGTTAAAAATACAGATGTCCACTCCAAGTATTCGTATGGCTATCGCGAGTGCGTTGGAGTCGACGATGACTGCTCGGTAAACAGAATAATCGTCCACATCCCGTCCTCTTGTCCTTTCGCAATTGACGGGCCGTGCCGGCGTATAACGTGATTAAGGAAAATCAATACCACGTGACAAGGTTTAGGGTTCCGTACACAATGGGTGCCATCGGGACCCTATTAATATCTAAGACTTTTCTGTCCGCCCTCTTTATGTCACAGGGCAGTATCTTATGAATTGTAATGAAGCGATACTTGATATTTTTTAGAATATGTATTATTGTGGCCACCACAGCATTTAATTCTAAAAATATATGAATGTAACGGGGTTCCCATATAAGAAATATTTTTGGCTTGTTTCCAGCTTATCTTCCCAATCATAATAGGTAGACATTTGAAATTTTCAAAATACTAACTAGCTTTATTTCTGTAGCCGCTATAACAAAGAATACTGAACTGCTAAAGAATATATTTTCAAATAACTCCATCGATAAGGTATGGAACCCTTTGTACGCGAGTCCGACTCACACTTGGCGGATTATTTAAAATCGTCTGGTTATTATCTCTATAAAGTGATACTATTTATAGGATTAACACACAATTCTATGCAGATGAAGATGATTGGATGTAAAGTAAAGTAGTACTCTATGATAACAACTGAGGTAAGAGACGCAAAAGAATATGAAAGTCTAATTATATTACTAGACTTTCATTTCAATAATACCATTTTTCAGCAGCCTGGATTTGAGGTATTATTTTGGGCAAATTTAAGAGTTGTATATTGTCATGTAAGTATATTGTTGATTGTAATAATATTTTAGGGAAATATAGAATACTAGCTAATTTGCCTGCGTGAAAGTATAGGGGATACTATTTAACCCTTCAGGGTAAGAATTTTGCAAAAATCACTTATTAGTGCACACTCTCGTATTTTACTTTAGGAGTCTTCTTCTATACAATAAAAATTGGACCTAATCACGTTTTTCCATACAAATTTTGCTCCTGTTTCTCACCCCCTAGGGGTAGAATTCCACGTCCAGGTCTCTGCGATACGCTAGCTTAGCTATTCATATTTTATCGTGATAATTCACGAAAATAAATTATTTTATAAAAAGTACAGGGCTACTTGACTATACACGATTTTAATAAAGCGCGCTCCGAGTAGAATTTGCAAAACTTTCTATGCGTAAGTACAATGGAATATAATGGTGTATAAATTCCAGCTACTGTTACTCAAAAGTAGGTTTATACCTATGTCTCTTTAGTGTAATGTACGTTACAGTGCCCACAAACAAAAGGAATTAATGTGGGCAGGTAGGTATATGTAGGTCGAGCGATTTCAAGTTTTCAGTTGGAGCTGTCATAAAAGATGTTTTTCGTTGCTGGGACATTTTATTTTGTTTGTGGCACGCGTCTTGTGTTACCTACAGATGGACTACTTACGTTTTTTTTAATCGTGCGTCCTGTGCGGTTAGCAACGACGAATGCGTTTCCTTTGTTCGTATTCTTTTTCTTGGCTCGATGAGTCAATCTTTAGGATTCCGTATCAAAAGCAAATCCTTAAAAATACGTTGTTTCCCTAAAGTAGGTATGTTGTTCTAATTTATACTTACTATGGTCGTACTTACCCGGTACAAGCAGTCTGCCACGCAGAGGGTCTCGGTTTTTTAACAGAGAAAATAATATTTTCAAACTGTAATTATTCAATTTTATTTCATATTTTTTTATTTTTTTCTTGACATTAATTAATTAATTTCTATTGCCATATATAAGTATTTATACACAATAAATATTTATTTATGTTCGTATAGTTTTTAACCGACTAGCAAATATTGGTTTTCCAGTTAATTTAACTGTACTCTCTTTTAACGTTACTTGTAAAGTTTATTTGTTGCACATTTGTTATGGTTGTGAGTGTACAGCGAAATTACTGTATTTTTATTACTTACAGTTTTTCATATTAAAAAATAAACTACTCACACTATCCTTTATAAAGTTCGGACTTGATCTCTTTTAGTCCGTGCGCATTTAAATATTCGTTAAATAGAATGAGGGACTATTTTGTTTCGACTCAGTTGGGCTAAAGTGTGGGGTTGTGGTTTTAGTGCACGCGTTTCGTATAGACTTTCCTCTACATATTCAATGCTTGCTATAGGTAATGTGACCACCTGTTGCTTTTGTTCCAATTTTTTGTTTCTTTTAATCAATGTCTTTATTCAAGTTCAATTTATTTTACGCTTGCATTTTGTTCTGCAAATTGTTATCTTGAGATCATATTACCTGTATTTTAGTGAATTAAATATAACTTGAACTTAATATTAAAATCATTCAAAATATACAATTAAGTGATTATTCCTCAATAATATAATATAATTAATGTTTTTGGCAATCTCTTGCATATACATACTTTAATTTTGTTTTATTAAATTGATTTAGATTTAAGTCACTTGATCCGTGTTAGTCATTATGGTTCAATTTAAACTAAACTTGTGAGGTACATTTTGTAACTTTTCTTTCGTGGTTACAATTTCGGCTCCAACTAACATGTTATTGGCGTGTCACGTTGTTGAATATCTAAATGTAAGGACGTCGAGAATCCAAAGAATGTATTTATTGCGGCCCGTACATAACAGTTCAGTTTATGCGGCGGGTGTCGGGAAATATGCGTTATCTGTACACGGCCTCCGCCCACTGCTGAACAACATAACGTGGCTTGACGACAACTTATTACTGTTGCTCACTAAACTTGTGATATCCTGATAACCTAAATATGTGACTAGGTTGAAGTATTTTTTCGTTTTCAAGATCAATGCTACAGTTGGACGCTTTGAAGTTGTTTCTTTTGTGATTATCGTTTGTCACTGTACATTGTTGGGGCAGATTAGTGATTTACCTTCATATTATCGTTACCACTTCCAGTTACTAATCTTCACTCTCTCTTTTTAGAACAAGATTTTTTATCAATACGGGGCAAATTTATACATACCTATATAAATATAGGTAACTTTCTTTAGGTATTTAAGCAAATACCTAAACGGTATAGATAGAATTTAAAAGAGTCCATCCAGGAGTATGGATCTTTTTGAAATATTTGAGTGCATGGATTGATAGTATCCAGAATAAGTATTGCGATATCATCGAAACAATTATATGTTAACACTAGATACTTCACCTGGCTGACGTTGCAGAGGTAACTTTCAATTCCTAATTTAAAAAAATAGGACATCGGAAGAAATAAAATATAGCTTATATTTAAAGTAGGACAAAGCTATACGTAACTTCAATTGTGTATACCTATTCATTTCAAATGATTTTATCTAGAGTTAGTTTTCGTACAAATCAGGCGCTGTGTTAGTAGCGTATACCGAACCCAGCAAACTCACGTATAAGGTTCCCATTACAGCGTAAATTTCGTAAAGCAGGTTTAATAACGTTAGCTCTGAAATTCCTCAACGTTGTACACAGAAATGTGCAGTTTATGCGCGCCGCGTATCTGCTTGAGATTAGCGTGCGCCATATCTCAAAAGCCCGTCCACCGTTGACTAACACTGCGGATTCTACCACCAACAACTGCTGTTCTTGAAGATACCTTGACTGCAATAGATTTTAAACGTTTTAATTTTTGTATTTGTGACATGCTTATCTGTAATATACTTAGCATGAGTTTGTCTAATCTTATACTCTTCTTTTTTAATTCAAATGCTAAAATTGCGCAACATCACTATGCCTTGTCAAATCAATAGGTACATCTATTTCTATGTACTTAACTATTATATTACAATAACTATTTAAAGTCACGTAAAAGTTTGTTAACAGATTATTGTCTCTTACTAACATTTGTGAATAGAACTAAGGCTAATAATGCACGGAGCACGGAGTGATTTCTAACTGCAACTTCCACGGTAGAGGCTCATTTCGCTTATTTTAAAACTCATGAGCGCGCGGTTTTGCGCGGTTATGTAATCCTTATAGCTTCAGAAGTACTACCAATAATTGGCGAGAGATGATCGCAAATTGGGCGGTTATGACTTATAATTGTGAAATTATAATATCGATTGATTATCAAAATGAAAAAACGTAAAGCACATACTTACGTGGAAGACTCAGGCCATTCCAGGAGGCGCGATTCTGTAAATGGCCAATCGGTACACCGGAACTCTGGTGGGCACAACTCGTCAAGTGAAATTAAGTGTTTTTTTACCGACTTCAAAGAAGGGGGAGTATGTATTATTTAATATTTAACTTATAGTTGTAGAATGTATGACACCTGCTTCCGCGCTCCCCGCGATTTTTGAGGTAAATCAAATTTTTCCAATAAAATAGAAACCAATTACTATTTTACATTGAATTGATATTAATTGACGTCGTAGAACTTAAAAGGGTCTCTTTAAAGGGGTTTCTTTAAAGGGTCTTACAAGTTATTCAAAAACGTTTTATATAATATCCGGAGTTGTATTTTATTAAATGTGTGTCTATTTGAATGCTTTCTACATCCCCTACACTAATACAGTATCGGCGCACAGTTTATGCGCATCTGGTATCGGGGAGATATGCGCACTATCTCAACACGGCCACCGCCCACCGCTGGACTAACATGGCGCGGGACTCTTGCGCGGAATTACGACTATTACTGTTGCCTACGGATTTTTGTAAACTACAATAAATAGAACCGATATGGCATGCTTGTGTGGTTGAATTGACGGTTTTTGTAACTTTTCTTCAGATAAATTTGTGTATCTTCGGCATTGAATTAATACCTATAACAATTTTTTTTCAGACCTTACAGTTATATAATAAATATGGTATATGAACGGATACTAAAAATATAAAAAAATGAAGCTTTTAAAATTATCTTAAAATTATTGATGTAAAACTGGTAGAGTTCGTTTCTTCGTGTTGATTGGCGTTTTTAAATTGCTTTTTTTCTAATATTACGTTGAATAATTATGTGTTGTTTGTAACAGTCTATATTATAATACATTGAACTGATACTTATATAAACCAGTCACTTTTCTAAACGCTCTCAGGGCCGTGAAAATAGACCTGCTGAATTTGTACTACGCGACGCGGCTCTCATACGATTAAGTGAATTTAACAAGTATCTATTTAAATTTTAATGTGACAATTCATTAAGACGGATTCCAAACGTGGTTTGACAATTGTATAGAATACATTTTGGAAACCCCAGAGCTCTATAATTCCTGCTATAAGATTGGCAGGTGTAGGAAGTACAGTCAAAAACTCCTACCACTTTTGAGTTTTCTATAAGTTTAATTTTCTTAATCGTGGGTTGTGCTCTAATTATGGCTAGAACACTGGTCCGCTGGTGATGGCGCAGGTGCCCTGCATCGGCGAAACCATATTTCATAGAGTGTCATTAGGAGGCAATTTGGATTAGTGTTTCTTGCGCGTATCACGGAGCTTTTGTTCTTTGCACAGACATCCCGGCGAGGTATTAATTACTGAGGGCAGAATACATTAATGTAATCAAAGCTCGATACATCATACTCGCGCTATCGCTCCGCCTCGGTTTGATTAATAATTCTAATGAGCGGCGGTGCCAAACGAGTTAATTAAGCGTTCGTTTTTTACCGGTCCGTGCCACTGCGACCGGTAAACGGGCGCATCAATCACCGCTTTGAGCCCGCCGCCGAAAATCTTAATGATTGAAATGACGGCTGCGCCCGTTCGCGCAGGAGGCTCTGCGCAGGATCGCGCAGGCTGTACAGCGCCTCCCTCTGGAACTCCCAAGGAATCTAACGTGATCTCACTGATTTCAAACATTTGAACTTGTTTTTAAAAGGTTTTGATACGACTGTAAAGAACACTATGCTATTGTGACTTTATTTAAACATATCTAATATCATTTCAAAATAAAATCATTAAAAGTTATATTGATTTAAATATCATTATTGATATGCTATTATGATTAAATGGATAGGTTACATTTAAAAACCCAAATCAGAACTGCACTAGGCGTTGGCAGATTGAGTTTATTTGTAGCTAACATAATAACTGTCTGCTTTATTTTAAATGCTTCAAAACCATAGGTTTAATGAAGTCTATTAAATTCATTTTAGGCATAAAATTAATTTAATTACAAAGATCATGTCCCCAGACTGATGACAAAAATTTGTATAAATCAAAACAGTTTATTCTGTAAAACTATGGTAAAACGTCGGCACGTCAAACATTATCAATCACCCGCTGTCGGCCGCGGGCGGAATTGCTTTAATTTGATAAAATGCAATTAGCTACCAAAAGAAATCTAATCTCAAGAGGCTGCCCAATTTTTTTGGCGTTTCTCTTTTTTAGAATATTGACGGTTAAAGTGATAGAAGATGAAGAATATTTTTCACATAAGTGTGCGAGGCTTAATCAAAGGATTAGTAACATTACCTACACGTAAAAGAATACTGAAAGATAAGTAGCAGTAGTAGCAGAGTGGTTACTAACCTGTATCGTAGTAGCTAGTAGAGGTCGTATACAAGAACATTTTTTTCAATTTTGTTTTTATTGTAATACAATATTATAAGTAGGATACATTTTGTAGGATATTACTCGGGTCAAGCAATAGGTGATTTAGGCATAACATCATTTTTTTGCTGCGTCCTTAATTAGATCGCTCTAAAACGTTTATCGAATTAGAAATGTGCAATATAATTCAATGACCTATGTTTTCGGCGAGTCATTCCGGTGGCAGTATCAAGTGAAACGCTGCGGGGTTCAATGTCTAATTCACCGCGCTACCAACAGGTGGCAGCAATGCGGCTTTTCAAATCTGACAGACGCCATTGCTTTTACGTCAGAAAGCCGCGAATAAAATTAATGATGTTCGCGCCTTAATGACGTTTCACGACGCCGCTCCATTGTGTCCGTAATACAACAATTATTGAGATCATTTATTAAGTTTATTGATCTTTTAAGTTAATCTTTTATTTCGTAATTTAGCTTCGTGCGAGCGCGCGAACTCATGAAAAAATATCTCATATGCGGAGCCATTTTTTGGACTATTTTTGTCATTATACGGCGTGATGTGAGCGGGTCTTTGAATGTGGAGGCAATTACTGCCCCGCATGTGGTTTGATTATGTACGACGGTTCCATTCCATCTAGCGGTGAGGCTATAAAACGCCGGTAAAAACATTACTAAAATCTTTGCCGATGGTAGTTTTTGAGCTTCCGTTGCTAAATTGACGTTGATATTAAGAGCCATTGTTACTTCGTTGGGTAGATACGCGTGCGAGTATGTAGGTACGTTTTGATGTGGAAATTAGATTAAGAGGCAATTCGTTTTGTTGCTTCCGCAAAAAGTTCGTAAAAATTGTGCGTGTTGTTAATAGTATTATTAAGGTCACTTAAAAAGTTTTAGGCAATTTAAACTATGTATATACATACAGTATCGGTATAAATGTGGGGGAAGTTCGTTGTGCAAGCTATTATGAGTTGTTCAAAAGCTTGACGGCGACAGTTTGGCAGTCTGGAGACGACGTGCTCATCCATAATTACCAGCTAGACCTCTACATATTCTACCCTTTGATGTTAAATAACCTGAGGTATTAACTTGACTTCCAATTATAGACTACGCTGAGTAACTGTTGTTTATATATAAAACAATTGCATCTATTTATTGCACGGATGAAAATACGGAAAACACGTCCGATAAAATAATATCTAACAACGCAACATTAAGATTACAGACGTGATATAATTTCCTCAACAAGGACTGATTTCTCAATAATGGCGAAGTATTATAATTCCAATGGTGGCCTCGCGTGGCCGTGTAGATGTATCAGATACAGGTAGGTACCTCTTCCACGATCTTCGGAAATCAGCGCAATTAGACGCAATCGTGTTGGAATTATTGTAATAACCAAAAAGAATCGATGGTCTAACGATCGATGATAGCCGCACGGCGATTGGCGCAGCGCTCGCCAATGCGCGCGCGCACGACTTCTTCGTAAGGCGATGCTCAGACGATAAGCTAATTATACCACAACGTTGGACGTTGATTGCTATTCTACTATTCTCCTCTATTTTTCAGATGTTAAGCTTTTGAAAGACGTTTATAATTCTCTGCGTTCGTAAACTTTATGGCTGTTATCGAACGTCGATTGAAGAACCCAGCATTTACTTATATGTTGCACCTGCAAAAAACCTAATAAATAACAGGAAGTTTAATTGTACAACAGAACTACAGCGAATCTATATCGTTAATTAAAACTTATATTATTATAATTTCACGTTAACTACATTTTTTAATGTGAAATATTTTTAAGTTACAACACCAAAAAATGTGCGTAATATCAGCTAAATCTGAGTAATCGTTATAAATACAGATATATTGTATGTTTTGTATATACAGGTTGTATTATTAACACCGCATGGAGGATTCACTGTCTGAAGCCGTCGGAAACTATAAGTGGAACTTGTTCTGGTCAACCATGATTTCAGGTTTTAAGTTAAGAAAAATCACAAATTTTTTTTTTAGTTGCATACACCAAAACAAGACTGCAATTTGAAGGAATAAAAGAATAACATCGGATAATATTTATCTAAAATTTATAGTGTACACTCTCACACAATACATAGATATAATTGGTAAAGTGCGGAAAGACGACTGCCTACAGATGGCGATGTAAGTTGAAACGTTAGATAACTAGATGTGACAGACGTACGGACGGACAACAAAGTGTTAGCAAATTTTTGGTCCCATTAAAGCGGAGCCCTAAAAGGGAATAATTTTATTTATTTCAAAATCAATTTTTTTATACAAAAATATATAAATATGTTTTACAAAATACAAAGTACCTAATATAATTAGAGAACATGACAGTATTGTTATACTTATTTGTATTTGTGTCGAGATTTTTAAAGTAACAAATTATTTAAATGGATCTACAAAATAGTGTCTAATCCATTTCTATATCAAACAGTTTCCTCACGAGTTTAACACGTATTATCAGGTTAACTGCATGCTTTTTACTACTTCCATATTATGTGAATACTAACTAAGACCAACCAAATTCGATTCCCAAAGGTACGAGCCTTCACATACTTATATTTTCCTGATGATAGACTTCATACTCACCCACATAATCCTCCGTGAAGATACTTGTGCGTTTCAGCTTTGGAGAAGCGTGCTTGCCGGTTATAATTACATACGAGCTGAACATCTTAGTTTAGTCCCCAGGGATAGCAACGCATGTGTTGTCAACGTCATGAGCTATTTAATTGCACTTGGGTTAGTAACAAATATCCATGGCCGGTAGTAATCATTTATCATCGATAGCCAGAATGCTCATTTGCTATCTTTAACCAATAAAAAAATTTAACAGTTACAGTTTACAGTTGCCAACGTCCCCATAGTAACTGGTCTCGATGATACACTCTGTATATATTAAAGCGATGTGTCACTTGAACATCCGCGTCAAGAGTTCTAGTACGTACCCGGTGATTACCTCTAGATTGACGGTATGGTGGTCACGTAGTTTCCATCGCCTGCATAGCTCGATTCTCTTCATTTACTCGTACGTGCCTCCGAGGAGCCTTCAGAGTCGCCGCTACAGCGGGTAGGCATTAAACGCGCCATGTGTAGAAACACCTATTATTTGTACGCCATTGGTAATATCCATGTATGCGTGTAAATTGCTCTTTAAGGTCAATACGCCTAATGTTCGCACAAAAGTAGTCAAGTTTTAAACCCAGAAAGAAACAAGTTATAATTGTTATACTTACTCCAATTGATAGGTATTACAAATGAGCTACCGTTTATGGCTCTGATCAAATGTTTCTTCTAGAAAAGTAGAAAGTAGAGGAAGTAGATAAAATTTAATTATATTCTGAAGACAGTAATTTGGACTTAAAATTTAAGATATAAAGAAGTATTAAGTCGAAATTAAATAAGAATTAAGCTTTGTTATCAAGCAAAAGCTTACCTATAAACTTTAGAAAATATAATTACTTATTAAAAATCGTAAATGGAAATCGTAAAAACTTACATTACTTAATGTAAATCCTTGTTATTCATTATATTATTTAATAAAGTACCTGTTGTTAATGAAGTAAAATTGTTTGAAATAAAATTAATCATAAATAATTTTATTTCAAACAATTTTGATTAAAAAAATTAACCAATAATTTTCCCTGAGAACAAACCCCCCGACATTTACTTTTCAATTATTTTTTCCTTTTTATTACACCAGTTAATTTTACGCTAAGAGAAATGTGAGCGAAATATTTTCATTATTTTTTATAAAAAAAAATATACGTTTATTAATTAATTTTACTACCTGAATGACATCTATGATACATTGGTATTGGTGTTGTGTTCTGCAATAACGTCACGTTGTAATATATATTTTCATTATAACTGGATAGACCTCACCTTTAAAATAATTGCTACAACTATACGATCCAAGGATGAGAAACAATGATGTTATAAATACTTATGTTATGTTGCTGACGCTCCGAAAGTTAAGATACAAATGCGTCTTTAATTCGGACAAAAGATTATAAAAAAAAAACTTCTTATTATATAAAAAATAACACAAAAATCAGAAAAGTATAAAAATCAGTATGGATTTTTTATAGGTCGTGAATATGTAAAAATACTATTTTTCATAAAAAAAACGTTTTTTTTTTTTTTATAAACGTATGCTGATTGTTTAAACGTTGGCAGCACTGGTGTCCTGCCAAGTTAAAAACAATCAGCATACGTTTCTACCGTAAAATTAAAAATATAATTGCAGACAACAGACAAAAGATTTAAAATATTATAGGAGTTTTGGCGGGAACATGAAAAGATTCAAAGTCATGGCATTGTAGCGTTTTGTAATCCGTGTCGTTTTTTATTTAAATACATTTTTTTGTGTACTTAAATTGAGGAGGAATTTAAAAATTGAATTTCCGGTAATGTGCAAGTGTAGGGTGTCTTGAGGTATTTCCAAAGCTCCATAGAAGCTTCTTGTAATATATCTACCAATATACTTGCGATCGACTTGATTTATGACTTGGTTTACTTGACTTTGACTTGACTGTGACTTGTGTAGATCAATAAAATTTCATAATATAATAATACTTGATACTGGAAAATCCACTATTTGTGCGACGCCACAGACCTTTAATGAAAGAAAGAAGACTAAAGTGTAACCTCAATAACTTAAAATTTCCACATGAAGAGCCACATTGTTTGTGGATGCACAAACCCTTAAATAGTTAAACGAAACAGGCACGATCAAAGCGCATTGCGAATGAGACTAACTGCACCCTACAATAAAGAATTCGCAATAATACGTATTATTAAGTTAGGTACATGTCATTTAGTAATTTTGGTTTTACAAATTGATCGTCTTCCGCGGCCTCGGGGAGTCGAAACAGCGGCGACATTAAAATAATTATTGTTTTGCAAATATTCCAAGTGGTTTCCCTGTTCAGTTGACACAAATTGGGAATTTCCTTTAATACAGAAACGGTGAATAGGTGCAGTTTAAAGTTATTTTTAGGACTAGGTTCACTGTCTGTTTATCTTACAGGATACACGTCAGTACGTTCAAACAACAAAAAATATGTTTACGCAGTTGCAGATTCAATTGATTATGAAAAATCTGTAACAAGTGGCAAAAATGTTCGTCAGGCAATGATTTTCAATGTTTACATGAGTATCTTATTATTAGTATCTTAACATAGGTACTAGTAATAGAAATACATTTTCAGAGTTTATAATTATTGGAGTAAATTAAAGATATATTATAATAAAAGCTTTATAACTGGATTTTCGAAATACACTACTGACAATAAAAAACGTTACACAGAAAATAGTAATCTTGCACCATTATCTTTGTTTGTTACCTTTGGGTGTTTTGCAACATCCAGAAATACAACACATCGTTAATACGTTTACATTACGCTATTGAGTAAAATTATTTTGTCATGGTGATGATACTTGACAATAAAAATATTGACAACTAGCTGTGCCCGCGGCTCCGCCCGCTACCCCCCCTTTTAGGGGTTGAATTTTTATGCCCTAAAATCAGGCCGGGGGTCGTCTCGACAGATTAGTCAAGTTTGCATCAAAATCCGTTCAGCCGTTTTTACGTGATGCGCGGTCAAATAAACAGACAAACAGATAAACAGACAAACAGACAAAAATTCTAAAAACTATTGGAACGTGTTCTGTTATCGATTCTAAGTATCCCCAGCCAATTTTTTTTCGAATATATCCCATGTACAGACTTTCGACCCTCTTTAGCTTTATTATATGTATAGATAGATAGATGACCCTAACAAAAAGGATTATATATATAATATAAAGTATATGTTATCTCTGCCTCTACTCAGCCAGATGGACTCAGACTGTGGCGAAAGGCGAGATCTTAGCCCACCCCTCCCCTTTCTCTCCCATATCTAATTTCCTAGCTAAACCAGCCCAGTGAAGCTGTGAAGGCTACAAGGGCCAACAGCAACTACACATTTTTATGTTGTAGTTGCTGTTGCTTCTGCAAACATATCTATCACACCAGCACACCCATCACCCAAAATATTACACGCGCGCACGCATCACCCATCACACACCCACATACACATCCACTAACGCCCCCATCACACTAACACAGCCAACATACTAGCATACGCATCACACTAACGCACCCTTCAAACTAGCATACCGATCGCACTAGCACAGCCACCACACCAATACACACACCCATACTACTAAAGCATCCATCACAATTGTTGCTCCTCCCATTACCTCTATTTGATGTTTCATATCAAAAAATGTAAACATATAGCAACGCACCTGCATCCAGCCAACAGACTCTGCCTGTAGATCTCGACGCTGGACTTGCCGGTAATCTGGTGGCCGGTGAGGTACGTGTTGTGCGAGCTGTTGATGAAGTAGTGCGCCAACGGCTGCTCCATGTCGTCACATAAGTCCAGCTTATTCGGCGCCACAATTGGGTTGTCTTCTGACATTAGGAACCTAGGAGAAGGGTTTTTATTAACATATGGACATCGTTGCAAACTTGTTATGTGACATTTTGATCAAATAACATTTTAACCAAACCAACCAAAATGAATGTCAAAGATACCAACGCCAACGGCGCTTTCATTCTTATAAGCCATAGTTAGTAACAGATTCTCGTTGGCACCGTAAAAATAACTTAAAGATAGTTCTAAAACGGTGGTCAGGCGTTTTGTAAGGGATTATTAAATATAAAATTAGTATTTTTCTTCCCTATATTCTATGGCCGGCTACACCCTACGGCTACGACCCACATATTGGATGTCCAAAAATTCAACAATAATCCGAGTATTCCCAAGGCCTAAATCTAAAGGTACCACAAAAAGAGAAAAAGCAATTTGTATTTAAAATAATATTATTAATATGAACGTTCCTCGATTAAAATTTCAAATCTTGCTCCTTTACTTTTATCACCATAATCCGTCCTAAAAGCTCATTTAGTTACCATTACCTCAAAAACCCGTCGAAGGTGAGCTGCGACCGCTGCTGGTGGTACTTGTTGTGCTCGTAAGTCTTGATCAGGTCCTTCGCGCGCTGGAGATCAGCGTACGGGTGAAGGATCTCGTTGAGGCGAGGGTCCCGCTGCACGTCGTTCAGGAACTCCACCAGCTGCGTCGCGGAGAGGTGCGGCTTGCCGTCCGTGCTGGTCGAAGAATCAATTTAAGAATATCTTACTATTGGACCCTGGTATAATTGTACAATAAACTAGCAGTGCTATCACTAGGCTATCCTAGTGGTTGACAATTTGACTTTTCACGCAGGAGATCCGGGTTCGAATCCCAACACGCACCTCTAATTTTTTTAATTACGTGCTTATTTAAACTTAAATTATCACTTGCTTTTCGGTGAATGAAAATATCGTCAGGAAACCTACACGCCTAAGAGATTTTAAAAAATCTCAAGGGTGTGTGAAATCTTAAGGGTGTGTCTTCACACCACAATATACACACCATAATATACCAGCAGTGGGACAATAATGATTTGAAAGATAGATTTGAAAAGATGGTTCATAATGAAACTTAATTAATCTCGAGTATAATTATTTCGAGTGTACAAAACGTACATTCTAACGCTGTTTACAGTCACGTGACATATATGGTAGGTGGTCACCAGGTGGTAGAACTCGTTTGGTTCGACCGGGGAGATACCATCGCCACTCTCATAATCCTCCGTGAAGCAATTATTGTGTTTGGAGCGGCGTGGTTGCCAGTTACACTTTTTTTTTTTTTTTTTTTTTATTTTTTTGTTAAAAAAAATATTTTTTCCCTTCCCTTTTTTTTAAATTTATTTTTTTTTTTTTATTTTTTCTCCTTTAACCTT
>DWNR01001284.1:0-15574 GCA_018250455.1 Polygonus leo
ATATGTCAGTCAGTTAATCAGTTTTGCTTTTTATATATATAGATTAATAAAAATGTTTGAATATTTCCTATAACAAGGGCCCTGTCTATATCTTCTTATATGAATACTGTGACCATTTTGAAGTCCGCCTGACCGGGAATCGAACCTGGAATGTTCTACTCGCCAGACCAGAACAATGCCACATGCCACGCCACGCAAGTCAACGATGAATGAATACACGTAGTCATTTATTTTAACCCGTTATTTGCATTTAAATAATAATTTTACATAGAAGTCGCCAAGTATTTCTTTCAAGTTTTTAAATTTACCTAATAAAAAAATGCATTTAATTTAAAAAAAAAAAATACTTAATTTAATTAACGAATTACTCGAAAACGACAAATAAGTCTCATTGTTGCATCATACTCAAATAGCTATATTTAAAATTAGGTCGCCATATCTCTTGTGTTTCCTCATAAAGTTACTTTAAAATTCCACGTGCGAAGATAAAACTTAGTATAAATCAACAAAAATATCACAAAAATGTATGAAACAGAATATGTCGAACAATTTCGCCAGTCAACTCAATTGTCAGGATGGCCGAGCGGTCTAAGGCGCCAGACTCAAGGTTCCCTTGCCTACACAGTAGGTATGAGTGTTCTGGTCCTCTCTGAGGGCGTGGGTTCGAATCCCACTTCTGACAGAATCTTTTTTTTATTTTTTTTCTTTATTATAATTTTTTTTCTTTGTGCTATTTTGTATTATATATTTAAAAATAAAAGAGAAAATATTTTTTCTTTCCTATAAATGTTTTTTTAACATTTTATATATTATTTTATAGGTTTTTTTTTTGTATACATATTTTAATTCATTTTTTGTTATTGACTAATATTTTTTTTTAATAAAACAATATTTCTTATCTAATATATAAAAATCTCTTGTCACAGTGTTTGTTGTTGCACTCTTTCAAAACGGTTTGATCGTTTTTTATGACATTTTTTGTGTATAGGTCGTAAATAATTTATATGGCAGAGATATTAGACTAAAATACTACTAATATTATAAACGCGAAAGTTTGTAAGTATGGATGTTTGTTACTCTTTCACGTAAAAATTACTGAATGGATTTAATAAAACTTTACAATAATACATCAGACATCAGACAGTTCATCAGACAGTTTATACATCAGAATAAAACATAAGCATGCAATTTTTTCATATTTTTTTAAGGCAGAACAATGTTTGCGGAGTCAGCTAGTAATTAAATAAAAGGAAATGAAATATTTCTGTTAAGATATTTGAATGCAAAGCAAATTGATTCTTGAGAAGACATTTATGATAACACAAGAAAGTAAATTATAAAAAAGAGAGGTATTCTTATTATTTTTCTTATGGTAATGTGGATAAGTTTTTCAAATGATTTTATATGGTTTAATTAACTATTTTCAATCCAAGTAAGACTGAAGTTACCTGATTAATTGTTACTTAAGATTAACATACTAATGAGCCTCTACCCTTGAGAATTAATATGTTTTCCTCATGTTTCTACCGCTCATTTCCTTTTACTCAGGGTTGTTAGGTGTGTAAGGATATATAGAAACGGTATTATTTATTCCTTTATAAATCAATTCTTGTGTTCTCTTAGAACATGAGTTTTACATAATACATTTTAGTCCTTTCTTACTACAACACATTAGGTTGGTTTTTAATCTTATTTCGAGGCTTATGCAAGTGACCAGGAATGAAACTGCTGATGTAATTACAAAATGATATTAACAAACAGTTAATTTTGACAGGCGGTAGAAGAACGGCGTAGTTCGACTGGGAAGATACCACCGCCACCCTCAATCACCCGCCGTGAAGAAATTCCCGAGTTATTTTTGCAAATGAGGGCGAACATTTTAGTTCTCAGTAAGATAGCAACACATATATGGCCAACTGATTACTAATGTCCATGGGCGACAGTTACCACTTACCTGGTGTATTGCATGCGTGTTAGCTACTTTTATCCACTAAAAAACTTAAGCCGAATTTACATTTACTACAATTCATCTGTGTCAGATGACTACTTATCAGTAATGGAACTACAGGCTTACTTAATATCATATCAAATCTATAAAAAAAATGTTCTGGTATGTACTTAATTTTTGCCACTGAGTTTTAAAATGCTAAAGATATTATAATGGCTATCTTACCTAAGAATCTTATTACACATTCCTTGTCATCAATTATAGACAGTATGATAGCTTCATACTCGAAGCCGTCCTCATAATACACGGCTCGGCAAGGCATACCCTCCTTCCATTGGCAAATTGGCTCCTTCTTCATACCTTTCTTTTGTTGTTTACTTTGCTTCGACTGTGTTGATTGTTTGCTGTCTTTTTTGGATTGACTAGACTTGGATGTCTCTGTAACATTTTAGAAGTAGATATTTAATTTTATACAGCTATATATATAAATTAGTTTTAATAAAATTCAAAAGATTTTTGGAATATATATTGAAATCAAAATACTACAAAATGTTTGAACTCCCATTTTTTTTAACCATTATGATAACACGTGGTTAAATGTTTGTGGAATCTTTTAATATAATCAATTTGCAACCTTTAGTATTATTGTAATTAAAAAAAACTCAAAGAACAGTATGTTCTTTACATTCAGCAACCATGCAAAAAATCGGTCAAGTGCTAGTCAGACTCGCGCACAAAGGATTTTGTATTATTTCTACAACAAAAAAATCGCCAATAAATTCATGTTTGTTGTATGGGAACCTCACTTAAATATTTGTTTTATTATTTTTTTTGTGTTTGTTGTTATACTGGCAAGACAAATACATCATCTGTGAAAATTTTAACTGTCTAGCGATCACGGTTCATGAGATACAGCCTGGTGACTGACAGATTGATGGATAGCCGAGTCTAAGTAAAAGGGTCCCGTTTTTACACTTTGGGTATGGAACCCTCAAAGTAATCAATTACGTCCCTCTAGTATGCTGATGATGACAAGGATTTAGCCTATACACTGCTCCGTTTGTCAGAATTCACACACTGATATTCTTTTTTATGTCTCTGGCATATGGCCTTACTTTCATACAATATAACTTATATATTATATACACACACATCTTCATGCCAAATCCCTAACGGGGTAGGCAGAGAGTATTGAGTGTCAAACGGCACGCTGCTGGCATACTTGCCTAGCTTCTTCTTTTTCTTCTTTTTTAGGCTATCAAAATTAGAACTTTATCTCAGCTAACAATAAGTCAGAGGAGCTACCTAATTGGTAACAGTCAAAATGCATAATGGAAATTTGCAACCCCAGATGTTTTTGTGAAGGAAATTATTTTGAAGCTTTTTAAATGCTTTGGGCATGACTGCTTTTTGTTTTTTGTTTTAGTGAGAGATACCTTACCTCCAGACTTAGAATTAGTGGCCATAGCAAGCCGCTGAGCAACTTCCATGTTGGCCATTCTCAGTGCTTTATCGTAAGCATCATTCAGCTTAGAATCATCCCAGATGTCTTCCTCAGTGTCCACCTCAGAGTCATCCTGGAAATAGTTATAAAGCAAACATTACATATTGTAATCTTATTATATAATAAATCATCCTTATTAATATCCCACATGGTGCAGCAGTCACCATAACCCGAGACAGATTCCCAGCCAGATAGAAATTTGAATGACGGATTTGGATTTTAATTCTGGGTCTGGGTGTTTGTGCATAAGTCTTGTGTGTGACCATGATACCCACGACAGGGGAAATACTAGTATAAGCCTATGAGTGCATAAGGTGTTATTTATTTATTATTGAGTAAATTTCTTCATTACGTTAGAGTAAATAGATCTTATTAAGTAAATATTCTTATAGTAGCTGACTGCTGGGTCTAGAAAGTTTGCATGTAAGGGTTAAAATTATTTGAGCACAGTGTTTTTTTTAATAGGGATGGAATGTTTCAAATTTATGTCAATGGAATATACCATCTATGTAATGCACAATAGAAGTAGAAGTATAGTAGATACAACTTTTACGGGATATTTGTTTACTTAATGGCTATTTGAAATATTCGTAACAAGAATTTCATCTCAAAATTAGTAGCACCGTGGTGTTAATTGAGATATAGTTATACTAAGGTTAGGTTAACCTTATTAAAGTAACAAACAACACCAAGTATACGGTATACCGGCAAACTAAACAAAAAGTCAAAACATGATTTCAGAAGGTAGGTTCTGAAATACCATTTTATAAAACAAAATTGGCGTTATTTAAAAGAATATGTATATTCGACAATAATAAGATAACATTATATCAAATAATACGTGAAAAATTTGAAAGAAATATTTACCATCCTCATTCCTTTCACATACAAAACGTTGGTATTAGACATTCTTTGTGTAGTCGTCGTATGTATTAATACGAGTTTTTAAAGTAAATACACGTTTTTAAAAGGTTATAATAGTTTAAATAGTAACTAGTCACCATAAGAATACAGGGAGAGTCTAAATGTAAAATATGCAAGAGATAAATTGAAACTCATGTACACTTTTTAGTTTAGTTTATTTCAATTTTGATTTTGATGTCGGATTTGACTTTGACAGTTAACGTATCGATTTATGTCAATCCAAAAAGAAGGAATTTACCTCGGATTCCTTCTTTTTGGTTAAAAAGAAAAACAAAACACACATTTTAAATAAATGCTTATTCTGAAACTTATTTTTTACTCATATCAAGATTTGTTTAAATAATGTAAAAAAATAATCACAAAATTGGTTCAAGTGCACGCAGTATACAGGTGAACTAAGTTCGAACTAAGTAATACGATACCCGCGCTAAGAATTCAACTCGGATCAAAAAGTGCATAGTTTATCATTATGGGCTTTCTTTGTATTTTGTATGGATAAACCTACTGGTATGTCTATTACATAGTGTTCTTGAAGCGAGTTTAAATTTGATTTTAAAACGTTACAATCCTAAATAAAATAATATTATAAAATGTTTGAAGAGAAAGATATACGGAAAATATAGTTTGAAGTAGGTATAGATATAATAAAACAATTACTTCATTGTCACCTTTTAAATAAACCCTGAGTGGAATTAGAGTCTTATTGAGATCTATCGAAGAACTTTTGCGCCCGTAAGAAAAAACTTTTAAGCCCTATGTTAGGCACATTTCTGTCTTTTCACACCGTTACATAACTATAGAAACAATATATTAACCCGTAAAGATAAATACACAACTTTATTCTGTTTCTGTATAAAAAGATGGAACGTCACTTTACACAGCCCTTAGAGCTTATAAACGGGCTTACAGTAACATATTAATTTTAAATATACTTACATTATAGTGTAAAAGTAAATTATCATCTTATAATTGTATAATTATTTAACCAAAACATAAAGTAACTTTGTTTCAAGGGAGGTAAACATATATCGTAGGTAACTACTTATTACACTATGTATAGACAATACGCGGGCAAATCTGTGAAAATAAACTAGGTAAGGATACAAATTAATCTAATTTTTTTGTAACCTTTTATCCATATCATATTTCGCTTCACAGATATCTGGAATTTTAGTCTTCAAAAAATGTCACGTAATTTAAATGAACATAACCGATGTGCCGCCAGCCATTCGTACCTGTCAGCCGCAGGTTCTGGCAAAAAATATCTGGCAGGTAATGAAGGAAACGCCCTATGGTATATAACTGTTTCCACGTGAATGTTTCATACGGCAGATCTAACTTGACGTCAGAATACAGTGTTTATTATTTTGCGTTCGTATTAAATAATCATGGAATCGTGGATAAAGTATCGTATGAACTGGATTTATTAAAATTAAAAATAAGGGAAGTATGAAAGGCAAGGCCGACTTTAGCTATACCGGGGCCCTTGGGCACACAACAATTTTGGGCCCCATTGGAAATTTACTATCAAAGTTCTGATTATTCTATTTAAACATTGTTGTTTAGTATACCAGGAATAGAAAAACAAGCTTTTTGTGAGCGGTATGTAGAGGCCCTCCTAAGAATGGGGCCCTGGGCACAGGCCCTGTGTGCCCTTATGGTAAAGACGGCACTGATGAAAGGCACACAATAAAAAGAGCTCATCCTTATAGAAATCCTGAAAGAGTATCCATCCTTAAAGAGTATGCTTAGGTATGTAACAGAATAAGAAAAAGGATGATGTAAAATGGAAATTCAAAATAACAATAATTGATTGCGTTCTATAATATAAATTTAGTGCTGGATTATATTTAGACTTGTTTTACAGTGATAAAAATCTAAGAAGGCCAATTCATTTTGTAATACAAACTTAGCGACAGTATTTTTCGGATTTTACTAGAGACAAATTGTTCTTGTAACATGAAGTAGTTTATCCCAACTCCTAGACAGAAAACCTGGTTACATAAAGTATTTCAAGGCAGCCGAAAATAAGGGCGATATTTCGCGAAACCTCTCAATGGAAACGCTTATGATGTGATGATGCTGAGATTGACTGCTTTACCTCAGCTTGTAATGGTAATTATGCTTTTATCACTCAGTACTAATGTGTTAGTTTGGAATTATTAAGCGAATTAAAAAATGAGATTATCAATTCGACACGTATGTATGTAATACTATCGGAATTGCAAATTATTCACATACGTATATGATAATCTGTGAGGGCTTACAAACATGTATGTATGTCTACTCGTACATATATCTCTGAAACTACTGATCTTTTTTTAGTGTGTAAAATTCTTGATGAAAATATCGACTGATTGGAAAGTATTTTTTGGATTTTACTAAAGAGACAAATTGATCCAGCCTAACATGAACTAGTTTACCCGAACTCCTGGACAGAAAACCTGGTTACACAAAGTATTTCAAGGCAGCCGAAAATAAGGGCGATGTAACGCTAAAACCTCAGCTATGGAAACGCTTACTGTGATAAGGCCGTCTGAATATTTCAAGGGTCGGATAAGGAGGAAACAATAATTCTCTCGCGCCATTATGATGTGGTGATGCTGAGCTTGACTGCTTAACTCAGCTTGTAATGGTAATTATGCTTTTATCACTCAGTGCTAATGTGTTATTTTGGGATTATTAACCGATTTCAAAAAGGAGATTATCAATTCGACACGTATGTATGTATGACAATCTGTTAGGGCTTACAAACAAATATACAAAATTTTATATAGATATCAGATTTTGATCATTCTTTTTTATTTACTTTACCTTAGGGGAACAGTGCAAAATTTCATCAAAATCGGTTTAGTAGTTTTTATGATATGGAATTATGACGACTTTCTCGACGTATATCTGTGAAACTATCTATCGTTTTTTTTTTATAATGTTATTCAGAAAAACTATACGTTTCTGTTTGCCATAAAAAATGGTTTATCACTAAAAATAGACAAAAACAGTTTTTTTGATCAAAGCTAAAACCAATTTCTAGATAATACAGTTCTAGTTGTGTTTAGTCCCTTTTTTATTTATGTATATTGATGAAGATTACTAATGGTTATTCAGTTTATTAAACTGCCTTCATTTGATACCTATTTCCTACTATCACGGTGGTGACCATTTACCATCGGCCGGCATAATATTTGTTTACTATCTCTCTATACTAATAAAACAGTTGACCATTATAGGGTCAGTGGTGCTTAAAGTATTTTAATAACTTTAAAATAAGTTCATAGCCCTTTACTAGGATACCCTGTGTCGTAAGTACTCAGACTTGACAATGACTAGATGAATACATAAACACTTAGGCCAGGAAACAATACCATCATCAATATTTCTGTCTGGCCGGGATTTGTGCCCTCAGAATCCCTGTTATTCAGAGCGGCACGGGGACGAGGCCACGCGGGCCTTCCAAACTTTATAAACTCAGTATCTACGTAACATTATAACAAAATTGTATACCTATTACTTGCAAGAAAAGTTATTTTCACACTTGGAACAGATGCCAAGAATACGAAACAAAACAACATGGAACTGTCTATACAGAAAATGGAACAAAAGAAAAATCCGTGTTTGAACAACAAAACTCTATCAAAGTAATGCCGTTGGCGGTATTGTTACAATGTGGATTTTGTTTTCGAGAGAAATTAATTTCCTGCCTCAACGAGTGACGCCTCTATGACTGAGTTTCTTAGTTTGACACAATGGTGTTTCATAACCTAGAAATCCACATCTAAATGTCCGAATGACCTAAATGTACATGAAAAAAAACAAAACATAAACGACTTAATAGGAAACTTAAAAGTGAAAAAAATTTGATTTATTAATTAATAAAAATTTAATTTCATGTACAACTTTACGAAGCTCTTTATTCATATCTCCTCCCTGGGTACACACAGCATCGACATAAAATTACAAATCAATTATTTTTGCTTTTAATTCAATAATAAGATTATTTTTCGCTGTTTACTTCATTTTGAAGCCAGATATTTTCTTGCAAAAAAAATATATTTCATTTTTCAGTCTTCGATCGCTAGCGATGAATAGTTCTTAACTGGTCATAATGCCATTATGACAATGGCCTAGTGCTCGCTTAGTTTTTGCGTTTCTAATAAATATGAATGTACGCGTACAGTGTTCTTTAGTATATATTTGAATTCCAAGCTTAAATACTTATGAAAAAAAACGAAACTTCATTGATACTATACTGAACCTTAAATAACAAAAAGGGTCATCGAAATTGGTTCATAAACAAAGCATTGAAATACCTACATAATTATGTAATATACAGACGAATTGAGGAATAATTATTATTACAGGCAATAATAATTATTATTGTGCCTGTACTTCGAAAATAATGTTTTGCCAGGAGGAAGAACGCGAGTACTTCAGCTGGGGTGATACTACTACAACCTCAAAATACTCCGTGAAGCATCTCTTGCTTTTTAGTCCTGAGAGGTGTGGTTGCAGGCTATTTTTACACGAGATGAACATCTTCGTTCTCATGGACAACAATGCATCTATTGTCAACCTCAGATAGGTACGATTCAGTGGTACTTGGTTTGGTTACAAATATCCATGGGCGGCCCACTTACCATGAGGACATACTACTTATCATGTAGTGGATTGCATGCTCGTTTGTAACCTTAAATCGATAAAAAAAATCTTGGTATCAGTTCAAGTGTGAAAATACCGCAAGTTGCCAATATATCGCTGAAGAGGGCCGTACAAACACTATAACTTCAAATATCTAATTTTCTTTATCTACAGTTACGTGCATAGCTCATTTTTATAACGTAAAATGTTAATTGAGGACATTACACATGTTTTCTTTAGATGAATACATGGCTTCAAATTCTCTACAGGATGAGAAATAAATAAATTAAGTATTTAAAAATTTATAATAAAAAATCTAAATTCTCCAAATGCATTTCGTGGAACATGGAAATTTATACAAAGTAGTCAGAATTGCAAAATTCAAAAGGTAAACTCTATTTTTACTCTCACATATTGTACTTTATTTTAAAAGCCATTATATTAAGCAATTTTGTACTCTATATTTCTCTTTATATTTTGAGGAATAGACACTCTTACGCTTGTAGAAAATAGAAAGCTTTTAGCGTAAAATTGTAGAGGTCCTTGTTTATCACATAACACGGGAAAGGACTTCAGTTATTCTAAGAATAAAAATGTTTATGATAATCGTATTCAACTGTATCATAATAAAATGTTTCGGCAATGAAATGTGTTGTTTCATCTTTTAAGCTTGCGTAGTTATTTAGTTACGTACTGAGGCGGTAACAATTTATTCATTAAAAAAATAACGACTTAAGTTTTCATATTTGAATGTTCTAGCAGTGGAAATTTGTTAACATTCAATGGAACTTAATCCTACATAAAAAAAAATAATCTTATTGAAAATCGGTTTCAAACTGAATAACCTATGAATAACCTATCTATCCTTTATTAGAAGTTTGTACGTATTTGTCATTTTTTTTTCAAATTTTAACAACATATAAACAACAATGTATAGGAAAAAATTGTACATAACATGATCTATATAACAAAATTGACAGATACACAGCAATGGTCACTATTTTAACTTTTACTAATATAGTAAGTGTTATTGTAATGGGCATTAATGATTAACATAAGTAACAAGTACATGGAGGTTTTCGAAAGAATATTTAGAAATATATTTTAGAAGTAATTCATTATCTCAGTCTATTATTTTTTATAAAATCGATTATAGTAACTTGCACATATTTATGTATTGTCACATTCCTACCTATTACGGTTCAAAAGACATGAAAATCACTGAAGACACCATTTTGTTCATCAATTTTCACTCCCTTTCATTATTACTTTTTCTTACGGCGTAACGGTTCCTAGCGTGATATTTTTTCCAGTCAAGTAATCCCATAAACCACGGAAAGCAACCATAAATAAAAAAATGAAAATTAAAAAACACCCCTTTAAAGCTCATCAAACTAAAGGTGAAAAATAATATTGTGAAAAAATCGTGGGCCGCTCTATGCCATATATTTCGTATATTGAGCAACCCGCGCGTATATTTATTTTTTAGTTTGATTTATTGTTAATAAGATAAGATTTTCCTGAAAACTGGCGATCTCATCAAAGGAAGGCAGCAGGGCCAGAACACAGCAAATCGCGAATTCCGAAAGTCCTGTTAAGGATATCGAGACGATTCCACATATTATCCCATTGATAAGTATGCAGAAATTCAAAGTAATTCGACATTTCGACTTCAGTCAAAATCGCGTTCAAAGTTTCCGTTACATACAAACATAAGACCGAAACTAATAAAAGCGTGTTAAAATCGTTCAGTCTAGTACTAATAGTCGAATCAAGGATCTGTATCGATTAAAAACGAAGAAAATTCTTACACCTCTTATTGCTTAATAAAATCCACAGTTTCTTTATTACTTCGCAAGAAAGCGCAAGTGCTTTTGTGACATTGCAATTTAACTGTACGATCGCGTCTTGTCCTAATATTCACGTTACCTGCCTATATTACGTAGGTATGCTTTAGGTATTCCAAAATACAATTGAATTCCCTCATATCTCCCAGCAGTACTGTTTCCTTTTGTACAGAGTGAAAATTTTAACATCCGACCGGGATATGAACCATTTAGGTGTCTCTTATGAGCCATTATCGGTTCTATTGCCCCATAAAAGCAGCTGTTGTTATATTGGCTTAGAACTACTTTATCCAGGGTCTTAAAAGATGTTATAAGGGACCCATTTGAGCTGTATCTTACCTGAGGTCTTCTGTAATAATTTTTAATCGGATCTCGGTATTGCGTTCTTTTAATCTCGGCTTAACGACGATATAAGGTATGTTATAGGTATGATTTTCTTTCATGATCCTTGGTTGAGTTCGTGAAATAATGAGCATTTCTTGTATCTTAGGTAAGCGTGTTATGACGATCATTGTGACGAACTATTCAAATAGGAGTTCAGCCTATAAGATATTTTACAGGCCCTTTGCTACTATTATACTAAACTAGTGGACAAAATTCGTATAAATTACTAAGATGTCAATAATTGGTATGTATTTGTTTTTTTCTTCAAATTTGAACAATTTTATTGTAAACAACAATATAATTATAAGCCGTGGCGCATTTGCACATTTGCCGCCAGTAGGCTATTTCAATTTTGCCGTCCAAATTCTAAAATAAACCTAACACAAAATAATATACCTACATTCGGTAAACGCTGATATTTTTAATGTACTTTTTTATTGTCCAGTTTTAAACAATACGAACATATGAAATGAAATTAAATGAAATTTATTGCAAGAATGTAGAACACATAGATGGTTCTAATATTCTAATAATATATAATTCTACCATAACAATGTGCGTTATTTTTTTTTTTTGAAATAAAATGTAGCCTATGTTCCTCGCTGATGATATGAATACAGAATTTTGAAAATCGGTTCAGTAGTTTTTGTCGTCAACCCGGGAGGTTGAGATGGCAAACGATCGGCGCTTCGTACTCCCCGACGAGATAAGACATCTAATTACAGCTGAAAATGCTGCAACTCTAAAGTACGATTTCTTTTCCTATGCGGAAAATCGTAGGTCCCTAATTTTTACCAAAGAAAGGTAAAAGAAAGTCTTAGCGAGATCCGGAACAACCAATTCGCACTTTTCTAGTAGTCGAATAAAGTCTGGTGATGACGATATTACCTAAATATTTACATAATAAAAATATATTAGGTAACCCTTATTGTTGATCCTGCCCTGTAAATCTGTATCAAATGATCAAAGAACCCTTTAATTGAAAAAAAAAAACAACTAAATTGTATTTCTTTCTGGTTTGCGTATCAATAATGATTATCAGGATTAAAAAAGGATCAATTGTTTGTATTTTTTGATGACTTAGGTTAAATTTAGCTTAGCTATTCATAGTAAATGTAAAAAAAACTATTTTTTAACTTTTTCTATAAGTATGTTAAATCATACGAAATATGTAGTTGGATATTAACATTAAACTGACTATTAAAATGATTTTGAAATATTTGTTCAGACCATTTATTTGATGTGTAATCGTATGATTACACATCAAGTAAACAACAACTGGCGCCTGGTCTAAACCTATGAAGCTGTGGTCTAAGTAGCAAAAAAATGTAAGGTCTATGGAAAAAAATTAAATGGCATTATGGTTGTATCGTATCATTGACATTGACAAGTGACATGAGTTTTCATTATTTTAATATGAAATTATCTTACGAAGAATTCAAAAACTTTGTTTATTTGTAAGTTAAACACCTGTTAGAATTATATATTTTTTCTATAGCGGCTATATGCAGTAGATATTAAGAAATGCTGAAGAAACTCAAATTTAGTGCTTATTTTTTAGATGTTCAGTGATAAAATGGACCAATTAAATGAACCGACAACTGTTGATTCGGGTAGTGGTTTAGTCGAAGTTCCAAATAATATTTTAAAGGTAGAAAATGGACACGAAGAAGAAGGTAGTACGCACAATGCTAAACATAACCAATTAAATAGAATTGAACCTCTGAAGCGGAAAGTAAAGCAAGAAGTTACCGGCGAGGAAGAAAGCTCTGAAAGTCAGAGTAAAAAAAGAAAAACAAATAGCACAGATACTATTATAATAGATAACAATAACAAACCCACAGAGATGCAGGGAAAGATTAATGCAATGGCCGATAAAACATACTCCTTGTTAGTTTCAAATTTTCCTGGACATTGGTCATATCAGCAGATGTTCTGGTATATTTCAAGGGTAAGATTATTCTGTTTCTATGTAAGGCCGTCAGTAGTTTAGATAGAGCTCTTCTATTGAGGATTTGCCTCTTCTATTGTGACATACAATGATCTGGGAAAGCCTTTATCTAATTTTTCTTAAAACTTCATTCTTATAAGATTCTGAAGGTGGTAAGAGTGATTCCAGGGTTGCAGAATATAAACAGTTTGATCAGAAAGGTAGTGCTGCCATCTTAATCCTCCATAAAGCACATCTCGTGTTTTGGTTGAAGAGTTCGAATTGCCATCCCTACTTAAATTTTACAAAAATATTTTAATATACAGAAACAGTAATGTAGGAGCACCCATAATGAACTATACACCTCAGACTTGAGGAAGGACTGTTGATAAATAGACATTAAAGTTTGATTAAAATTGTTGAAAATAACTATTTATCATAATGTGAAATGGACTATTAAGGAAAAACTATATATAGCTCCATTCTAATTGCAGTTTGTGAAACAGTTTGTGCTCCATGAAAGTAGAACTCATGAAGTTTATGATCTCCCATGAAGTAATTTCTTTACCCTGTTAGGGATTTGGCATAAAGATGTGTGTGTGTGTAAGCAATTTTCTTTTTCTTTTGTCTCTGTTATTTGGAAAGGAGTAGTTGCTGCTTAAACTTATATATGAGACGAATATCTGAGTCCTCTGGATGAGCAATGCATAGGTACCTTCAAGTAACAGCTATTCAATTAAAGTAGGAGTTGTTTACTAACATAAATTGTTTCATGGAGGATTATGAGGGTGGTGGTGAGTACCTCCCCGGTTAAACTGCATCAGCTCTACCACCTGGCTGTTGATAAGTGTGAATTTATGAAGAAATATGTATGAAAATGTTAATTATTTTAATTCTAGGCTTTGGATGATAGATCAATAGCAATGGAACCAGAAGATATGAACAACAAGCGTGAAGTAAGGGTGATTTTGAAGTCTTCCGAGCAGTGGGTGTGTGTTCGGGAATTACTGATAGATAAAGAAGTTGAAGGACATAAACTGCAAGTGGTTGAAGGTAAAGTCAATAGTATCAGGTATTACTTTTCAGTAGTTCAATATAAAGTCTGATTAAATTACTTTGAATTATAGCTTAGGGGGCATCCAGTAATCATGTGATATTTTCTTAGCCATTTTTTGAGCCAGGTTTTATATCGACGGGTGCAAAGTAAAAAGAGACATCTGCAAAATAGAAACTTTACAGGAGAGAGAGAAAAGATCGAAAAATTGTGTTATTTTCTTTATGAATGGACCAATATTTCTTTTTATACGTTCGAAAATTGATTGAAATAAAGTGAAATCAGCAAAACAAAATATGTGAGGTTGTGGAGTCTTGTTTAATTAGTACGAATATGTAATAAAACGAAAATCGTGAATTTGTAGTTGACTTTATTTACTTTGCACTTATCAATATTAGCCCACCCTCCCCTACCCTAAATCACATGTATGTTTTGTGGTACAAAGAATCTTAAATTTTTTACATTATCATCTTCAAATTCTGGAATATGAAGTAACCATAACAAAAATATCACTACATTAAAGTTACAGGTTGTTTGAATTAAGATTCTTTGTACCAAAAAAATACATGTGATATTTCTGTATAACCCCCCTGCCCATGTGATGTTTCGTGATTTTTTACCAAACCCCCCCCTTTTGAGCCTCATGTGATTAATGGACCCCTTACTCCCCTTAGTGGCTGAGAATCTGAACTTTGACATGGGGGATCCGGGATAGATCAACAGTTGGTTAAGTTGGTTAAGATGTAAATGTGAATCATTGTAAAGTTATTTAATCAGACTTTATGGTTGAAGATTGCTAATAGTTGAACTGCTTTTATTTAGCTTGTAATTGGCGTGGTAATTTATTGAATGAGATTTTTTTTATTTATATTTATTTAAGATCATTTCAGACCTTTTTTTTAAGAACCTCATTTCATAGTCATGTCATATCATATAAATATCATGTTTGTATTATTTATGTAACAAATGTCAGATTGCCCATATTTGCGAATGTGAACGTTAATGCGAATATTCATCACCAATATTTGATAATGCGAATGCGAATGTTGACCTTCAAATAAAACGCGCGCAAAATGTCATGTTTAAATTAAACATAGGCAAGGCTTACAGTTTGGATAAAAGAAGCTGGTCCGTAGCATATGGCTGGCTGTAAGCAGGGAGAGAGACAGAGAGAGAGGGAGAGAGAAAGAAAGAGGGAGAGAGAAAGAGAGAAAGAAAGAGAGAGAGGGAGAGAGAAAGAGAGAGAGAGGGAGATGGAGAGGGAGAGAGGGAGAGGGAGGGAGGGAGGGAGGGGGGGAGAGGGAGGGGGGGGGGGGGGGGGAGGGAGGGGGGGGGGGGAGGGGGG
>DWNR01001285.1:0-15574 GCA_018250455.1 Polygonus leo
ATCTATACTAATATTATAAAGCTGAAGAGTTTGTTTGTTTGTTTGCTTGAACGCGCTTATCTCAGGAACTACTGGTCCAATTTGTAAAATTCTTTCAAGGTTAGATATCCCATTTATCGATAAAGGCTATAGGCTACATATCATCATGCTAAGACCAATATAGCGGAGTATCAACGAAAAATGTTGCAAAAACGGGGAAAACTCTTTGACCCACTCTTATGTGACGCAAAGGACCTTGCGCGGGTTAGCTAGTCTTGTATAAATATCTTTGCTGTTAGCCTATTTAAATTTACAAATCTCACCCGTTTATATATTTTGTAACATCAACACAACACCAAGAAGGCAGAAATCACATATTATGTTGATTAGTGTGCGTGTATTTTTTTGTTCGAGACACTTTCTTAAATCTAAAAATAATTATTTTACGACTTTAAAATGTTATCGTCCTATTATGTCCAACAATCATGTAATTAATAACCGAACACAGGAAGAAAAACCAAACGAAAATAAATCTTCGATTAAGTGTGCGAGATACAAGCGAGTATTTTTTCTACATATTTTTACTTCAATCGGCTTATGATTTTAAAGAATCAATCTTTGTGTCAAGTTAACTAAAACTATTTTTATTTATGACGTACATATTAGTATTATTTTATGTATACAGAAATTCTTACAAGAATTATCTGCATATTTGGCACTTAGGTCTTTGTTCATCTCACTATTCGTTCTTGTATAAAGCATTTGAATTATGAGATACACTTTTTCAACAAAATGTGCGAGTAGAAGTCCTCTAGAACACGCAATAATTATGTATTGGCTATGTATATATATTATGTATGACTTCTACTGACTTTCAAACTTTGTCTTCAATTTCGTGCTACAAAAAATCAATGTTAGGACAAGACTGAGTTTAATTAAGTCGTTTTTTTTTTCCTTTTTTGGACAGTTGTTATAAGTTATAATTTGAAAAGGTATTAAACTTTTGCACTTACTTTCATTTTTTTAATATATGTGCAATATTCGTATAGTAGATTTTATTGCTGTTTAAACAATTACAACAGTAGCCCCAATGTTCAATAAATAAAAATACATTAATATTCATGTTACAATTAGTAGTGACATCTATAATTTCAGTAAGATCATTTGCCGTTACTGAAATTAAAAGAGTCATTTTTATCTGCCTTTCTTTCGCTTAGGCATATCTGTCAATCATTTATGACATATTAGCTAAAAAGCTTAATACTCTATGTTCTTTTGCCTTTTCTTTGTTTCAGTGTAAGTTTTCTTCATACAAAAATTTGTTTTTATTGAAACCAGACCAAAATCACTGTATTCAACCAAACTATTGTTTAAAACTACTTAATTTAATATTAAAATTACGTGTTCGTTGGTGTTATTTTTCAGAAAAATGTAATCTTTAAAAGCTAAAACAAAATTGACTTACACACTCCGACAGAGAGCATTTTACATTTTGAGTATTTTGGCAATTAATTGTTTCTGTACAAGGAATTGACTTCAGAAATGTATGGACTTTGTAGCAGTGACATAACTTTAGATAATGACAATATTATCTAAGGTTAGGCTGTCATCTATTGTACTGATACTACCTAAATTGTAGTTACTATCAGTGCCACAAATAAAATTGCGATACTTATTTAATACGACAGTATCGATATCAACAGTAGATATCGATATCGGCGCGGCACTAAATCAAGGTAACTAATATCAAAATGTTCTCTATCAGCCATTTGGTTGTCAATAATGTTTAATTTGTTCCTATTTATTGTGCGATGGAAGATATCTTAATGTAAGAGGTAATTCACTTTAATTTATTGCTATACAACTTTTATTATCATTAAAAATTTAAAACGTGACTAAGATTAATCTACTAAATACTAAATTCAAATTTACTAATTAGTTTAAAACTTTATTTTTAATAAAATATTCTTTAACGTACTATTGGTCTTTGCTAAAATTTTATTTAAATTCTATAAGTAAGTAATGTTTAATGAGATGACTAGAAACATGCAAAACTCGAAATATGAAAATGAGCAATTTTCAACTTTTAAATTCAATTAAGTCTAAGAAAAAGTAGTGTATCTTACAAATGAAACTACATTAATACAGCAGGTATATGAGGATACGTATCCTTTATCCATCTCTATGTCCACATCTTGATCAGTGATGCAAGAATAATTCGATTGAATCATATTTACACATGAGTACAAAAATTTGATGTTAACCAGTTCTGGATCTTAGACTTCGATGATCCAAAACATATTATCTTAAAAGCACTTTAATGTTATTTGATACTGCTAAAAGGAATCAGGTTACATCTTCAGGTATTCAAAATACTCGCTTTAATTCAATTCAATAATATTTTAGAGATCTTCGCTTCTCCAATACAAGACGACTTCTCAAGAAGAACTTTCTAGAATACTGTTCTAAAATATTCCACCCATAGTTAAATTTGTAAGATACCTACACGTAAAACTGTAGTATATCTACACTATGTAAATAATAAATCTCTTTACAACTGTACAATTATTTGTCATTTAGAAATTACACTTTACCATTTCGTTTAAGACGTCAACGATATATCCAATCGTTATAAATACGTCATTTTAAACGGTTTCCTATAATCTAAAACAGGACTAGAGTAACTCGAGGTATATAGGCATAATATTTTTGTTTTATCTGTCAGATGAACGTAATTTGGTTATCTGTGCAGAATATAATATATCTATATTTTCTTTATACATTTTTTTATCTGTGAAATTAAGGTGCGACATAATATTATGGCGGGAATATTCTAGCGTTGATATTCATATTAAATATATTGGAATAAGAGAAACCTAATACCTCTAATAATTAGGTACGTACCATTTTAATATTTGTGTTCACAACCTTATAATTTAAATAGTATTTATATTATAATAAATTTATTTTAATAATATTATACTTTATCTGACAGATAAACCAAATTACAAACTATCCGTGTTGCATACTAATTTATCGCATCGCCAATAATTAAATTATGTACTAAAATCACAAAAGTCATTGACTAATGAACTACATTCAATTCCTTTATCAGATACTATGTCAATAAAATGTGTGGAGTTAATTATGAACATTAATTAAGTTCGCGCAAAAAATAAAATTAGTGTTTGAAGGTTTAAGTACCACAGATAAAAAAAAACAATGACGTATAAGGTACGTCACTAACATAGAGTATAAAATGTAGAGAGATAAAGTAACGCTTCAAATAGTGCCAAAGTGTTGGTCAAATTCCAAACTTAAGGCCAATTGACTAATATTCTTGTCACGGCCTCTTATGGTAGAAAACGTAAACGTCAACGTGATAAAAAAAAACAAAAAGGGCGGGAAAAGTATCGCGTAGTGATTGCACCAAGTATGTCATACTCATACTCATACAGATATACATTATCTCTCTATGCATTTCTATACACTATGATCACTAAACACTAATTTTACTTTACTGTCGGTAAATTTGGAAAATATGCGAATATTTTACACGCAACAGATAGGTACCTCAACAAGGCGCTTTTCAAGGCTAAGACAATACGATTTTTATAATTTATTAATACTTTTCATCCATATAATATTCTTTATCACAATAAATTGAGAGTTTAAGCTTTGTTTAAATTATAGTAAGTTATATACTAAATTTACATTAAATTTCATTGTGCGTTACGCTCAAATGTATTCACAAAAATATAAGTACTTACAAGTACAAAACGAAAAAAAAAATGTAATAACTTCTTAATGTTTTTCGTAATAACTTCGATAATTTAAACAAAGCTATTTCGAGTGACATGTAATAAATCGAAATAAAGATTTTTTCATTTTTCAACGATTTTAATATTTCTTTATTTTAGCAAAAATGTCAAATATTTTTTCGTCAAATTTACACGAAAATTTCAAAATCTTTCAAATTGTCGATTGATGTAAAATTGACAAGGTTATAGTTGCTTTTGGATTGCTTATCATTAAAATGGAGTACGAAATAGAAAATAAAATCCATAAGCCTTTTTACAGACAAGGGCCGGGATAATGGGAAAATGGAGCAAAGGCGGGCGGGCCGCACGAAGATAAAATAAAGCAAAAAGCTACACATGTTTCTGATTTTAGTACGAATTTTCAATACGAACAATAAATTTCATTAAAATCCCGACTTCACCAGGAAACAAAGTAACAATTCCAATTCAATTCATTAAAATTAAAATAATAATAATTTTGTTCGAAAACGGGATTCCAAGTAAAAGATGGTCCAATTGAAAATGTCAGTCACTTTACTCACAGTCGTGTCACTCACGCTTATGTTCATAGTGTGTGAAAAAAAAGACAAAAGAAATATGGCGGGAAAGTTACAGCACGTTTTGTGGGACAATTTTTATACATAGAATCGATACAAATATTTGTTATAGTGTATAACGTACATAGTATCTGATATAACTATAACATGTAACTGTCGTATTTCGCCCATTTTAGATAATCGTAAATTATAGTGCTTTGCTTGATTTTATACTAATAGATATTTTAAGTAGATACTAATACCGATATTGATAAACAATATAGATATTGAATATTTTGAAACAGATAATAATCCAAAAACAACTAATTCATACATTTTAGTTACATAGTAAGTCACATTATTATCAGCATTATAATCACTTTTCTCACTTGTTCGCCGATTAATTGTCTTATATTGACAAGAGTCCATCACAATTTGTTCAATAGTTCGCTTCTTATAATTTAATTATTATAATTATCACATACTTGTATTGATGTGCATAGAAAAGTCCACTCTTTGGCAGTAAATCATTTAAACGGGATATGGAAGAAATTGTACTACAGTATTTTTAATTTTCTTAGATTCCTGTCTACTATTTCATATGCTTATGTACGTTGTTACCTGTAAAGTAAAAACAAATTGGTTTATTCAACAAAATATTAAAACAAACTTTGCAAAAATAAAACGAATTCTATATTTGTGCATTTGTATTAATATTGACAACTTAGCTAACGGTTTAAGTTGTAGTAGTAGTAAGTAGCGTAGAGATTCACTTAGGGGTTAAAATGCTGTAAATTGACATTAAAAAATATTCTTTTAAGGAAGCTAAATCGGATATGAAAGAATCCTTCTACTAAAATCACCTGCCACACAAGGTGTGAAAAAAATATCTAGAAAGCTCAATGAAAGATACTCTCTACCTTATTAAATAAATGTTTCTACGCGGCTAAATAACGAAAGAAGATGATTTTTAAATCTTACCAAGAGTTAAACTCTTCGTCCTTCCACGTATCTCAGTCAAGATTTCCACCGTTCCGCAATCCCGCCTTAGTCTCAGGCGGCACTTGCTTCCTGAAGCAGTCGTCCAGGAAGCCCGACATGGTGCGGTAGACGTGCTTCTTCACGCCCTCTAAGCTGTGACCCTCATCGGGGTAGATCTGGTGGAAAGATAACTTGATGAGGAATGAGCTTCCTCCCGTGGTATTCCCGCTATGACATAAAATGAGCGAAAAGATCTCTCCTCCAAAGTCGGCAATGCATTGGCGGTCCCTCTGGTGCTGCAAATGTCAAAGGCGACAGTAACTACTTACAATCAGGTAGACCGTCTGCCTTATCGCTGTGTTTAGATATAAAAACATTGTACAATACAATAAAATAAATAAAATAAAAATAGAACAATCCGCTGGGGATATACTACCGGTAAATTCTTAATCTTCTAACTCCATAAAGAAACTATGGTTTCCAGCCATATTTAAATACGAGGCGAACATTTTATTAAATGGCAGTCGAAGTTCTAGTTTAATAGGTGCACCAATGCACCTGTGGCCGTCCTCGAGTTATAACTTCAGCTCGACTTGAAGTTTATTATAGATGTGCATGAGCAGTATTCACAGATACTTTTTACCATGACCTGATGGTAAAAAGTCGTTTGTTACTTTGGATGATATTCAGCTATAAAAATTGTTTATGTTTTACATTTAGCTCTATCTGCTATACTGTAGGAGTATCGAATGTTGAACAATTTTGTTTTACTTAGTTTGTCAACAATACCAGTGGTCCATATCCATACACGGCACCTTGTTCAACGACAAACTTTGTTTTGTCTACAATACATGCTATTGAAACGAGCTGACCTGTTCAGTGATAAACTCTGTTAATGTTTATAATTTTTTTTCCACAATACCTGCAATCGGAACACACCAGTGACGATAATGCGTTCTGGTTGCCCTTATATCGGTGCTGTTCTTTTGTTCCTTCGTCTTATCTAGGTAGCCTATATCATTCTATTGCGAAATAGCCAGTTCTTCGTTATGTTTAGCATTATTTACATTACCTGTTGTCGAAACATGGTGCCCTGTTGAATGATAAAATCTGTTTATGTTGTCATTTTTATACACAATACGTGCACGTTGTCGTCCGCAGTGCCGTGCACGAGCAGCAGCATCCTGTCGTGTAGCATTAGGCAGACCTTATATACATTCTTCGACATATTCAGGTAGCCTGTATCGTTCTGTTTCGAAATAGCTGCCAGTTCTTAGCAATGTTTAACTATAGCATTATCTACAATACCTGTTGTCAGAACATGCTGCCCTGCTCCGCAAGTGCCTTGGCTAGCGCCATGGTCTGCTGCACGTGCACGTTGTCGTCCGCAGTGCCGTGCACGAGCAGCAGCATCTTGTCGTGCAGCATTAGGCAGACCTTATATATGTACCATTCCTTTGTTTCTTCGACATATTCAGATAACCTGTATCTTTTTGTTGCGAAATACCTGCCAGGTCTTTGTTGTGTTCAACTTAAGCATTATCTACAATACCTGTTGTCGGAACATGCTGCCCTGCTCCGCGAGCGCCTTGGCCAGCGCCATGGTCTGCTGCACGTGCACGTTGTCGTCCGCAGTGCCGTGCACGAGCAGCAGCATCTTGTCGTGCAGCGCGCTCGCCTGCTTCGTTACATCTGCGTCTGCGTACCCTCGGTAGTTGTTCGTTGCGTTCGGGAAACCCATGTACCGCTCCGCGTATGCAGAGGCTGTTGGGTGTTGGGGTTTTAGTTTGTTTGTTTATAGATTACTATATATAACTTATTGCGATGACTGCGTTTGCTACTTCATAAATGTAATTAGAGAGTTTACTAATTTATGGCCGTTTCTTCTTTGGGAGTTTCCTTATATCTGAGGGTCATGCCTGCTATTAATAGTTATCGCAAGGGATCCCGATATACAGGAAGCTTTAGAGCAGAATTGATTGACATTTTATTTGAGGTATTTTTTTAATGTAGTGGTGGTGGGTTAGGGGGTATTGAAACCTATATGTATAACTAATAATACATTGCTATTTTGATTAGGAATTATTTTCATTCAGTAATTTGAGGTTTGTTTCTACATACATATACATACATACGACATCACACTTTCATACACCCCTTCCATCTGTCATCATCAGTTAAAATATAACAAATAGCAAATAGTATTACCATAATACCGCCACCGCACAATGGGCGCGAGTGCAATGCCGCAGTGGAAGACATTGAGCGGGCTGGCCAGCGCCAGTGCAGCGAGGAAGCCACCGTGCGCGCGGCCCCACACTGCCACCCGCCTCGCGTCTATGAAGTGGAGGGATTCGCGGAGGTATCTGGTGGGTTGAAAGTTACTTATTATTTATATATCGTGTAATGAAGAATTCGATCGTCTCGCGTCCGTCTAGTCGCGTTTTAGTATTTTATTCTGTTGTGCCATAATCTATCGCTTAGTAAGATGATTTACGTTACGTATTGCATCGCCTTGTAAGTGTATTCCGGTATAGTTACCATGTCTTGTTATACCGACGTAATCATGTCGTATATTGTCGTATGATAGTGTATCATATCGCATGCAGTTGTGTTGTTGTTGTAATGTATTGTTGTGTCATATAATACTGTGTATTGTCAGGTCATGTTAGGATTCTATCATAATTTATTTTTTCATGTTGTAATATATCAGAATCAGAATCGTGTAGGAACGTATCGTATAATGTCAAATTGTATCATATCGTCTTATTTAATATAGTGTCGTATCGCGTTGTGTCGTATATTACTCGCATTGAACATGTTCTATGGTATCGTATCAGGTCGTAGTGACGTCTCGTATCGTATTGTATAGTATTGTATCACATCGGATCGCATTGTATCTTTTCGTGTTACATCGTTTTGTGTCATATAATATAGTGTAGTATTATGAACTGTTGTTTGTGTCGGAAGGTTGTATCGTGTTGCATGTTAATAATTCACAACGCGCGCTATCATCACTCACTCTGCGACCTCCAGCTGGTCAGCCAGCTCGACAGTCCCCAGGCGGCGGTGCAGCGTGTGGTGCGCGGCGAGCCCGCGCCCGGCCGCGCCTCGAGCGTCCACTGCGGCTAGCACTGCCCCCGCCCCCGCCGCCACCGAGCCCCAGCCCAGGGACCATTGCTCTGTTACCAACTGGGATCCGGGGCGTCCGTCACTGTTAAGAAAGTTACACCGGTAATAGAAGTAAGAAGTTACTTTTTCGAGCAACACAACTGTGTATTTGGAATTATACATGGCGTCGCGCTGGTTACCTAGTTCTAGTTCAATGAGTGGCGAGGAAAGCAAGGGTATAAGTAGGAAGAGTGGGGAGTAATCCTCATAAAACGTCAGGAATCCCGCGAATATTCACATGCATACAGGAGAGGAGACGAAAAAACTTAAGGTATAAATTTCAGTATTTTTAATAGAAATCCTAGTAGTTCACCTGATGGTAAGTGACCAAAGCCATACATCTACATGTAGTCCAACTTGATTCATTTTGATGTCACTCTTAAGCGTAACCACAGATGTATCGTCACCTTTTAGAACGTATTTAGAAAGCTTCGACCTAACTCCAAATGTTTTAAACCAGAATATACATATGTAATAGAAAAAGTTACACAAGGCATAAGTTAGGGTGGTCGAACTAAATCTCACATTTTGCTATTTATGGCAAATATTTTATTAAGATTTTGAGCAAAGAAAAACACTTACACCTTCATCACCAACGGATACTTGGTGACCTCGTCTTCCCTCAACCCTGGTGGCAGTAGCAACCGCACCCTGGCCGCATAGCCGCTGGACAGCTGGACGGAGAACGTCCGTGGAGTAGGCAATGCTATGGCTGACAGCCTCTCCTAAAGGTAAAATTATGATCAGATGCTGTAAACTTTATAGATATGTAGATATGCAGGTATAATAGTATAGATATATAGTACAGAAACAAAAAAAGACCATATACGGTGATACAGAAAACGCTGATGAGGTTTTTGTCGTTTAAATGTAACGAGCGTGCAGTCCACCTGATTGTAAGTGCGTTGCTATCCTTGAGGACTGAGATGTTCGCCTTGTGTTTTACTAAAACGTTAAAAACAATGTGTCTGTGAACCAAAAAGTCTGATTACCAGTTATATTTATACAAAAAATGAATACCTAAAGACTATGCAGTTGTGTTCTTCCTACAAACCTTGACGTCACTCATGAAAAACTCATTGACATTACTTAGGTTGGGTTGTTTCAACTTATCTTTACAGAATTATAAACTACATTGACACTAACTATCGTCAAATTATAAAAACCGTTGTTTCACAAAATATCACCTTGTCTTACTATTAAAGTTAACCAATGGGTTAGCGTAATCGTTTGTTTTTGACGTATATTATATTAACCAACAATTTGAAACAACCTGCCCTCAATGTATTATAAGTTATAACTAATTTGACTTACCTTGACCACTGTATTATTCTCCAAATGCATCAACAGTCTCGGCTCAGGAAGGGCCGTCTTGTGTAAACTAGAAGTAGGCACTGTGGGACCCAGACACTCCAGCACGAAGTAAGATGACGATGGACTGAAGTGCGCATCATGGTAAAGGCATGGCAGATTCTGTACCATATTTTCTGCTGAAACAACAGCCGTTATTGGATTAGATACTCTTTACTCTTTTTGAGTGTATCAAACTTATGTAGTGTGTATAATGTTTCGTTTTAATTAATTTAGTGTGAGTATTTCTAATGCAATATTAATAAAAATATTAGCTTTCTGCACTTCTTCTCCATATAAACGCCGCGTGATGTCCCTAAGGGGTACAAAGTTTCTGCTTAACGTGTACGCAATAAATAGGTTTTTTAAATAGATTATAAATGACCTAACGTAGTTGTAACTTTACCTGGGTGCTTAGGTTTCTTCTTCTTTTTGCTTGGAGAAGGAGTCGCTGTAGGAAGCTCTTCATCCCAATCGCTATCCCATGTGCTGTCTCCCGAAGAGGCTAAATTTCCATAGTATTCCAAGTTTATAGACGGTGACGGCTACAGAACAAAAAGTATTTCTTATAACGATTTAAGTACGAGAATTTATCCAATAAATGACAAAATGAACCATCACAACAACTTTGAGAATAAATGTCTACTGAATGTTTACCCCAAAACTTCGGTCACGCCTTAACAGTACAATAACAGTCTTCATTTCACTTTAGAATAAAGAGAATCTATCACGTAATATAATTACGAAATAAAAGTAATGGTAGAAGTTTTTAAAATAGTTAGTTTTGGAAGTTATAAAATAATCGATTTTTTTTCGTATAATAGTAACAAACGAGCATGCAATCCACCGCAATGCAGCGGTTACTGCAGCCCCATGGACATTAGTAATCCTGCCCAAGTAAGTCTGTAAGTATAGGCGGAACCACGCCTCTCCAAACCGATAGAAATGATTATGGGGGTGGCGGCTACTATCTGCTATACAAAATATATGATTTGGAGCTGATCAGCTGAAGAATATGAGCTGGATGTGGTCAAGGATACTTACTTTACTCACCTGTGAGTTACAAGTTACACAGTAGGGTAGTTTCTGCGGTGTGCCGGGACGTGGCGCTTCTGAAGACACTCTGTACAGATGCTGTTGCCCGGGTTTCCCTTCTGGGATGCCCAGGTAATATCTAATAAAAGATTAGACGGTATTTACATACTATAACTGCCTTCCATATTTTTTTTTTTGATTAAATAGTGTTACAGACAAAGTAAATAAAACTCAATATATATCAATTCGCTGTCTTATTTCAATTAGTAGTAGTCATCAAGTTCTCAAATTCCTCCACTATTATTTAGTCCATTGAAATATTGAATTTTCTGGGCTCAGTTATTAGAGGACACAGTTATATTTTTTTATACGTACGCGTGGGTAAGTGTAAAGTTATATTTAAGTTTCCTAACCCACAAAATAATTTTCTTGGTACAGATCAGTGAAGTAACAGGATCTAATTTATTTATGCTTTAATACAAAAATGTAAGAAAATTATTTTATCCAAAAAGGTAAAATTGTATTTAATTTATATCATACATTAACAAAATCACTAGCACAAAAGTACCAGGCGCCCATAAACTCACATGTGCTGATTGGCGTGATCCCATGCCAGTAGCCTCACGACGTCGAAGCTCCCGTGTGTAAGCGGCAGCGCTCTAGGTCCATGTGCATTGTGTTCTGTTCTGACGATGTGTCGGAATAATCCAGCAGGACCATCCCGGACAGGCGCTAGGGTTACAAGTGCGCCACCTCCCGCTGACCACAGAGGAGTTGGAGCTGATTCTACCCAGCCCTCAGAGCCTGATGTTATCCTGTATACCTTGGGATGAAAAGTATAATTTGGAGTGGAATCTTCTCGAAAAGACATGGAGGGCTTTAAAGTTAATTAAGAGTGATACCTCCGCTGGTCGAACAATGTTCAAAAAATAAAGTACATATATTTTATGCTGGCTGTTCAACACTTATATAAACGACCACAAAATATTTCGACTGACCAAGAGTCGAATTCGGTCGATCGGTGCGGTGACTGCTGCGTCATTATGATCGACAAAACCACTTTGATGAATGACGTCATAATGGATTTAAAACGTCAACAATCAAAAAGTGTACATAAAATACACTTAATGACAGACATTACAATACCACTACATTTTCTGTAATTCGTTGGCTTTTTTCGCCTCTCTCGGGCTAAGGTAGATCAGGGAAAATAGTCAACAGAACAAGCTCTCTATTTTTTACATTGTAAAGTGGCTTAGGTCCGAAATAACACATTCCTTACTAGATTTAATTTAAATATAGTCATAGCTTATAGCTGGGCATTAACTCATTAATACGTTAATCGTTAATCAACGAAGTAAACATTTCGACTAATGGATTAACTTTTAACTTAACTTGCGTTAAATTTTTTAAAACGTAACACTAAAAGTTTTAACGAAGTTAACTTTTTTAGTAACGGATAAGCGATTAGCGAAGTTGATTATTGGATTAACGGTGCCCAGCTATGAATATAGTACGTACCTCTTGACAGTACCACATGGGGCTCTTGCAGACGGATACCACTGATAAGTTCTGGGTCCTGGTCAGCCATACCACGCACACTTCAGTCAACGACACCCATTGGGCACTCGTGAAGTAGTAGTCCCTAGAACAAATATTACATAATTATATTTTTCTAAGTATAAAGGTAGCAAACGTGTCTGCAATCCAACTGATGCCCTCTATGAACATTTATAATAACCTCGCTGAGCTGCACTAGTGATATGCTGGATATCCGTATTCGCGGAAAATAGAAGGAGAAAAAAGATCCGTATCCGTGACTTCTTTGGCGGATCTGTAACGGATCTTATTACTTTTCAATACATAAATGAAATTATATGTAGGGTTATTTTATATTCACTGAAAAACTCTTAGGTACGTGTTAGTTACACTATAAACAACTTTTGTTCTGGTCAATTTATACTACCAAACACAAATGTTAACTATGCCGCGAACACTACCACATCTATTATTTATCACAATAAACTATATCATAACAAATGTTGGGCAAGTTGAAAACTCGAAACATGTGCTATCCTGTCTCTCATGCAAAGCATGAAGTGGTGAGGACTATCAAGGTCAGATCCATCGACATCGAAAATAAAAGTTAAGTTCCGTATCCGTAAGACGAAAAACGAACGAAAAACGACAGAAAAAAAGTTAAGATCCGTATCCGTATCTTGACTTGATCTTGACACCAAATATCCGTATCCGCGGATATACTTTGTTGATGATCCGGCACATCACTAAACTGTACCTGTGGTTGACCTCAGAACGCGACAAGAATACGCGACTACACATCTACACCAGTACGACCACTTGGCAAATGGCTGAAATGAGTTAATGTTTTGTCATCAATTCATTACGTTCTTGCATTACAGAGACGATTCGTTCCCAGGATGTGTAAAATCTAGGATAATGTGTTTTGACTGGTGGCCTGTAGCAACTTCCTAAGTGGTCTGCAATGTTATCTTACACTTATGAAATAAATGCCAAAAATGTAGTTCAGCAAATAAAGTCGCAAAAAAAATGCATCAAATGCTTTCACAAAAACTTTTGGCTGATAATAATGGCGGTTTTACAGACAAGTACAAGACGTCTAAGGACTCATTTTTATCGTCCTAAGGTGGCAAACGAGCATGCAATCTACCTGATAGTAAGTGGTTACTGCCGCCCATGGATGTTAATGAACATCCCGAGTACGATTAAATCGTACTTGAGGTTGACCACAGATGCGTTGCTACTCTTGAGGAGTAAGATGTTGGCCTCGCATTTACGAGTAAGTAATAGCCGGTAACCGCGCCTCTCTAAAACGAAACACAATAAATTGCGTAAAAGAGGGTGGTGGTCAAACGACATGAGTTCTGCCACCACATGTAGGTACAAAATATAAATAACCTGTTGCTGATCAGCTGAAAAATGTATGCTGGACGTGGTCGAGGATACTCACTTGTGAGTTACTCCTGGCAACCATGAATAAATCATTTAATAGTTATCCTGAACGCAATTAAATATAAAAGAGGAAACACAATGGCAAGCTGGGAGAGCGAACGGTAAACCTGCCGCAAAATGCCTTTGGGATTTGTCTTGAAACCTTATTTCATAATTCAACGCAAAGGCCTGAAACTTCCGAATTGGGGTTTATTCTCGGGAGTCGAAAATAGGTCAAATGTACGTACCCACATGTTTATACAAAAGCCCTATGCATAAATGGTAGCTTATTATTCAAATCTAAATGCAAATATACTTATACATTAAGGTTTTATTGTAAGAAATGAACGATGTATTTCACACATACACTAAAAACCGTATTCTTATTTGTTCTTTTCCCTATCGTTTCTTTTTCATCATGTCATTTTGTTGTACTGTCTGTCCGAATTTCTGTTTATTAATGTGCAACATGTGGAATGTTCTTCCCGTGGTATTCCCGGTGTGACATGTGATTCTTCAAAAAACGCTCGAAAAGAGCTCTCCTTCAAAGCCGGCGATGCATTGACGGCCCTTCTGGTGCTGCAAACGTCCATAGGCGACGGTGATTATTTACTATCAGGTAGCCCATCTGTCTTATCGCTAGGTTTACATGTATCACATACATATATCACATACATATATCAGCATACATACTCATTTGACCCTCATTATAATTATAGAAATGACGTAATGGTCATATCGTTACCAATTATCAATACTTTTTTCATTCATATATACAATTCATTCTTATAAACTATTGTATCATATTTGGGATTGGTTAAAAATGCCCATGGGCGGCATTGGCCACCTACCATTAGGTGGACTCTGCAGTCCAGTTTGTTATTTTAAACAATAAAAACCTCACAGACACTTTTTGAATATCCACAAGTTCCATCCACATTCCATCCAATTCATAAGTTACGTCATAGTTTGGATATGTTATGTTATTACAGCTAAATAGGTACGTGCTTTAATATTTTCGAAATATTCACCTCGAAAATTCTCATTATGTCAGTTGAAAAATAGAATGTGCTCAAATAAATAGTGCCCCAGTTCACTCTGCAGGATTTTAAGCATGACTGATATACCTAGTATTAATGTAAGGCTTTATTAATTGCAGCTTTACGTATGAACTATATTTTAAAATTTCAGGAGCAATTTTTATTATTCAGCGTCTACGGAATACGGCGGAATTAATTTCTACAGTATTAATATACCTGCTTTATATTGGCTATCGGTCAAGAATTATTATTAAAATTGAGGTCATATTAAGATATGTAAAATGTAATTTATGTACAATAAAATCAGCCCGTTCCTCTTTTAAATACACAATAGCATAAATGATGAATAATCGGCCGAGTGTAAGTCGAAATCGCACACTAAGGGTTCCGAAACTCAGAGTCGGCGTTATTTGAAAACATATTTTTAGAAATATTTAAAATACTTCAGAATTTCAACTGAAAATAGGCCAAAAATACCGGTTACTGGTACTTTTCTCTTTTGTACCTACTTGTTGTTGTGTTGTTGATGTTTAGTCTTCAATGCTTTATTCTATGCAATATCATGGATTCTACGTTTGTAAGTAACTTAATAAAATTTTCATTAATTTTAGGCAAAGTTAGTAGCAATACTCCATTTACCAGAAACACGGTACACAGTATCCGGCTCAATAGTCGCCGAACCTGACCGCAGTAAATATTTTATGGGATTTGG
>DWNR01001286.1:0-15567 GCA_018250455.1 Polygonus leo
AATAAACCTAAGCAATAACTCGCGAAATAAGCTTAAGGGCATAAGTTCTCATCATTCAACCAATATTACAAACTAGGTAACCCGGCAAACGTTGTTCTGCCAAAAACTAATTTCGCAAAATCACGTCTTAGGTAGCACTTGCGTCCTAAAAAGAACCCCTATTTGAGACTGAGGAAATTTGAGATTCCAGGCACTTTTAGTAACGAAGTTTCCGTCCAGTCTTAGTGAAATCAACTCAAAATTAATTCGTGTGAATTTAATTATTTATTATTTACTTGTGTAATTTTTTATAAAAATTATATTATGAAGTACTGGGCTCTTTTCGTGCCGACATTGTCCTGCCCTAAAAAAAATTATATAATACAACCACTTTTCTGGTACAGAAAAGTACCTTATCCTTTAAGATACACTACTTTACACATTTGTGAATTTTTCATTGAAATTGGTTTAATAATCTCGAATCATATTGTTATATAACCCAGAATTTTTATTTGTTATTAAGATACGTTTAAGGTCAAGTTTTTAGAATGAAAGATAGAAAGAGATAGAAAAAATACGATTAAAAGTTAGAAATTAGAATTTACAAAATCATTGATCCCGTTGATTTAATTGATTGAATCTGTGTAATACTATTTGAGCTAGGCTTAAAGTAAACGACTGAATAGAATATTAGCCTGGTTGCTTCCATACGTATGTATTACTGGATGCTGACTGTTTGTAGATATAGTCAGTGCTTTGTATATCTATAATAACTTGCATCTAAACAAACAAACAATGTATCGTTGGGCTTGCTTTAGCGCTCCTTCTTAGTTGTTTGTCGAATTTTTCATTGAATATTCTATTAAGAATTTCGAAAAAAATTGTTCAGACAAACACTACTCTTTACGAAACTGTATATAAATCTTTTAGGAAAGGCAAAATCATACCAAACTAGTCATGAATCCAAGTAGGCATAAACATATTTTAACATAAAAGTAGTACTTGACATTATTATCATTGTAATAATGTAAAGTACATTTACGTTAAAAATATATTTTATATAAAATATTTTATCTCATCTAGAAACAAATTCCTTATTTTTAAACGCAAAACAATTATCGTAATGCCTTGGTGTAATTGGTGGGTCATACCATAAATTCATGAACCGAATAGGTTTCTTATACATCGAGTGATAACTGAATCATATATTTGATTATAGTCGTATAAGTGTGTTGTGAAGTTTGTTTTAATGTTTAACATCCGAAACTTGTGTAATGGTGTTGTATTGACTTACAAAAAAAGTTTTAAAAATCTATTATGCATTTAAATTTGAATAGATCGTTTGGCATCCGATTTAATAAAAGGAGTGGAAAAGAAAAGTCAAAATAAACAACAACGACATGTGTAACTAAAATATTCTCATTATTTAATTTACTAAAGTAAGAACACATTTTTTTACAGAATGTTAATGTTCTAAACAATATCTACAAAAATTGTACACTATGTGAAAACTTACGAAATACTTTTTAATTTACAATTAACAGAGAATTCATTTTCAACAAGGTTAAGTTAAGCTTTCTTCATTAAACTTATACAACTAATTATTTACAATAATTCCAAAGATATTATAAGCCTAGACCGCCTTAGTTTCAATATTTGAATTTTTTATATAATTGTAGTGACAAAAGAGCAAATAGTCCATCTGATGATCCACCTGATAAGTAGCTGATGCTGGTCATGACAGTTATGATGAAGCTCAGATAGGTAATGTAAGTCCTATATGAAGTTCGTCATAAATGCGTCACTACTAGATATTTGCCTCTTGTATAGGTAATTGTAAAGCAACTACGCCTTTCCGTCCACACAAGTTGCACACAAACAATTGCTAAATGGCGGAAATGGATGGACCACCGGGCGAACCGAAACAAAATCTTTCTGAGTATTTTATATGGAGTGACTGATAGAACACAGGATGAAGAATAAAATATTTCTCTATCTAGGCAATCTTTTTTATCTAGGTATATAGTATCTTTGGATAATCCTTAACAACGTCATGTTTTATACAGAAATATTTCGATTCGACAGGTAAAGGGCTTTTGTGTTTCTTCGTAATTTCGTATCTTAATCTTAATTTTTATTTTTGTACACCACTACCCTGTTTCGCTTCGTTTTATTGTACGTAATATTTTAGTATATTATATATATATATATATATATATATATGTGTATAATACAAACATTTTCTATTTTGTGTACATATATGTACATGGTTATGTAAAAGTCTATCAAATTTGAAGTATGTAAAGTAAGGAAATGTTTTCTCGTGCTGTATCTCTGTGTAACGCTAATAATTGAACAATAATAATTAAACAATAATTGTGTTGGTTATACATAACCTTCTGCTCTATTGAGGCATGGGTCTCTCAGGATGAGAAAGATTTAGGCCATATTTAATTTAATTAATTGTATTTTAGTTTTAGTTAAGTCAAGTGTGTTCTTCAAAGGTTTCTTAACTGTTTTGTTTATACATTTCTTGGCGATTTCTTTTTTCATTTGAAAAAGTATTTACTTCTATTGTCCAGATATGAATTGGTCATGGTTACTTGACATTTGTAATCAATTACAAAAATGTATATAGTTTTTATAAGTATATAATTTCACAAAACTAATAGTTTTATCATAAAAATAGATAGGTAAGTATTAAAACTAATTAATATCATTCTTGTAAACATAATTTGAACACTGCTATGATAATTACACTATGTTCATATTTCCTTCCTTATTTATCACTGACTTATCACACGGAAACAATTATTTTGTTGAAAATGATTACAACCTGTTATGTAATGTAATGATATAGGTAATAGATATAATTGGGTTCTTTTGAATGTATATTAATCTTTCGTAGACATAGATCATAATTTACCATCGAAATAAAATGGGAGATAACTGAAATATAAGTTTCACAATTCCTTTATATTTGTAGTAGCTACTTAAATAGTTTAAAATATGACATATTACCAACATCTTTGAAATTTTGGTATATATGTACCAATCTTGTGGGTATAATGCTATAATGTTTATAGGTGTATAAGTTTTAATACATATTTATGGGTTTGATCTGTTTTGGTTTTGACATTGAGTTTCAACAGTGTTCAAATTTCAAATTAAGATTCCCATCTGGTATAATCAAATACACACCGTGTCTGAAATGGGTAGTAGATATAACCGCTCCCTCAACTAGGAGAAGTTTATACATAACATAACACATAATATACATAACGATAGGCATAATGATACGACGATTGTTAATACAAAAATACGAAGAAACACAAGAAATAAGAATTGTGAATTGTATTACAAATAATTTTACGCTTAAGGCAACCGCGAAATATCACAACAAATCTTATGTACTACGGAAGTATTTCGAAACGACTTTCACCGACCTGTTCCACCGCGAACGAGTAAGCGATAAGCTACTAAATTCGATTTGATTAGATGATATATACAAAAATATATCAATGAAATGATGATGACGTGCGACTATTGAAAACAACGCTAACGATCACTTAAGTTCAATTTACTCTTTATTTTCACCTGCACTTGGTAAAATGCAAATGGTAAACGACATTCGACATGCAATTAACATATCGGTCGTTTGAACTGTGTAGAACATTTTAAATGTGTTAAATAAAAAGTATTTCACTGTTTAATACTAAGATTTCCTACTTTACCCATTTAGTACTACATCATTTTTCAATAAAATTACTTAATAACCGATTACGATTACGATTTTCGCTGATCACTAATCGTTGGCGGTGTGTCAAGTCCTTAAACATCTACGGTTTGTTCGAGTTCACGTTTTACGTATAAATTGGCAGCAGTAAAATTTTTTGGACGATTTTGTCATGCGGTGTCCACTTAGCCTAACTCATATGTACAAATAAAATGTTCGAAAATATGGAAAACGCGGTGGAAGACAGCGTTTTCATTGCGCCTTACAACAATAAAACACATTTATCACATAGATATTATCTAAGGATACGACGAAATCACAATGCTTAAGATTAAGTTGTTCCCCAATTACAAAACACGTCAATATACGACGCTAAAACACAAAAATAAAACAAAAAATCAGGTATAACGATAGGTAACGTTCGAAAGAAATCATTAAAGCGATTCGACAATTTTGTCATTTATTCTAAGTTTTGAACAACTCGCTGGTAACTTTAGTTTTATTAAATTAAAAGTACATTCTGCATTGATAACACGTGAAGAATTAAAACGAAATTTATTGCGAATGACATTTAAAATATTCTAATCGGTACAAAATGAGTATTAAAACATCTAGCATGTTACTGTCTATGGAATTCAATTTCAAGCGACAAATCGCATTTAAAATTAAATATGGAAGACTGTTACAATCTGTTAACGAAGCAATCTTACAATTGAACGCCCAGCTAACTAAATAACAGTTTAAAAATAACTGGCCATGATTAAGTGCTCAAAAAAGCCTGAAAGTTCAATCGAACTAACGTACTGTTAACATATTTATCCAGTACTGTTAACATGAAAATAATGCCTGATAGATTTACATTAATACTAAGGTAGTAAATAATTAAAAAAATAGAAAGACATTAAGACTCTAAAACAGCTCGTAGTGGAATTATGGAAGTGGTTACAGAAAAGAAATTAGTTAATAAAATTACAGTCATGAGATTATTAAATTGGTACCTACATACGTTAAGTTTAACAAATCAAAATCATTTCAGGTCCCTATAATTTCTCTTAATTGTATACACCAAAACATCTTTCATGCTTTACAAATCTTTGGTGCTCATCCACATCGCAAATATAATCGGCACGAACGAACTGAAGGATTCGAAGATAATATTATATTAAGAACACATTTTATATTTACTTTAGAAGTTACATACATGTTAAAACCTAATATTGAGATTTTATGTGTCGTTGAAAAGCTGCGAAATGCGAGTCAGATCAGATTGTACTCATTGGAACTATCGAAAAGACAAGATATACATACAGAATAGTTAATAATTGAAAATTGTGCTCCTTCAAATTTTAAAATATAGTTCTATGGTATAATTCATATTAATAAAATTAGTGCCCAAGCAATAAATGTTACGTATACAGAAAGCACCAAGAATGTTATTGTTACCGTTGAAGTGAATAAACATCTCAATGATTTGTCTAAATTCTACGTTCCAAATCTGACTAGAATCACTGACAGTACACCTTAAGTCCGAAGTGTAAGTCAATGCAATGTAATACCACGTCACCGGTAGATTCATGATAACACTGATTTAAATTAGGAGGTAGTTCATGTGACGTAAAGGCTGTACAAACTTCGCAACTTTTCTTTGACAGTGTTGTCTATTTTCTATGCTTAAGGAGTTAATGTGTCGGTGGCTTTAAATAATATTTACTAATGAAATACATCTTTCAAATAAATACTATCTCGGAAGGTATTGGTCCCGGATTATAATTTTTAAACAAATTATAACAATTTGGACCCATTCGGCAAATATGATTTTTAAATTAGTCATTAATATCACACCCGCAGCGACCTTCTCCTGCGAATGCCTTACTATGAGTATCGCTCTGCGATATCATTCTTCTTAAAACTAATCACTTATCATAATATCCTTTTTAAACACATATCACAATTGAACTCTCTGACCGAGAGGAGAAGTTTCAAAGTCCAATATTACGCGAGTGCCCGCGTCAAATGAGCGGACGTCATTCATGTAGATTTTTGCTGAGAAGTAAACTATTGTGCGGGCCTGAAAGGTGTCTGATGAGTTCCGGTAATGCCTCGAAGGTGAGTTGACAGAAACAGCAGTTGAACCGCCCGGGTGTGTTGGTTCGACCATCATTTTCACTAGATGATATCACGTTGCGATGTACTGAACACAGATGTTTAAGCAAGTGAGCTTTTTGTTTGAACATAGCAACACATAGTCGACATGCGAAAGGTTTCTCCCCTGTGTGAACTCGAAGATGCGTTTTGAGATTCCATGACATACCAAATTGCTTTCCACAGTACTCACAGCGGTATTCTCGGACTGGTGCCTGTTTACTTGAACCTTGCTCATGTTCCGTCGAAGGTAGCTCGTCGGTACCCATTTGCGGTTGGCACAGCCAAGGACCCCATGACCCTGCACTTGGAGGTCGATATTTAAGAGCGTCGTCGTGTCCCGCAGCTGGCGGAGTTGCACTTCGTTCTGGTAAGAATGGTGGGGCTGATGCACTTATGGGATGCACACCGCCAAGTCTTGCACTAGCCACTCCCGCTGCTAAAGCTGGGCCTTGGGCATACCGTAAATGCATTTCCTCTAAATAACTCTGGTTGAATGATACAAAAGGTGGATTTTGTGATGGGGAATTGTGAAATCCTGGTCTCCTTTTCCGATGCGGCGTAACAACATAGTTTTCTGGTGACGTATGAACAAGTGTCATAAGATCTTGATCGGGAGGCTTAAGGTGTGCGTAATCTTCTAGCTTCACAGTTCGTAGATCCAATTCTGGTTCAAGGTAATGTGATTTTCTTTTAGGTCTTTCAATACATCTACCTAGACGATCATTTAATAGTGTTCTTCTAAATAAGGTTTCTTGTGGCGGATCTTCTTGGCTGGATGATGTAGATCGTCTTCTTCCGATATTCTGAAAATTATGAATAAATATTTAATAAAGTTGCTTTATATTAAGTATAATAAAAGTAATAAGTAAAATCAAAGGTAAGAATAAATGTAAAAAAATGTATACAATACCTTTGCTGCGACTGTTTCAACGTCCAAATCCTGAGAATTATCGTGTTCACTGCCTGTGTTTTCATTCTTTGCTAAAGACAAATTTACCGGATTGGATGAACTCCGCCGCCGTAACGGCAATCGTCCACACTCTTTGTCTCTATTTTCATCCTGGTCATCGTCTTCTCTTTCATCGTTACTGCTGGTTGACATGTTTTCTTTCTTTATACTCCTGGTCTCAGATTCTCCTCGATCTTTGTCTTTACTATAACTTGCTCCGGGTGTTACTCTATCACTTTCTGAATGTGATGATCCTGAAGGCACATCATGTTTACTGCTTTCGTTACTGTTAATATCCGTTTTGAGATTTTTTGCTTTTAATCTCTCGCACGATCTGTTCCTTTCTTCTGCTTGCTGGCGTTCCTTTGTGGATTTCCATACATCTGATTTTATTTCTAGTAGTTCAAACAGTTCTTGCATATCATCGATTTCTCCAGACTGAAATATAAATAAGAACAGGGTCAAATAATGAGGCTGAATACTTGGTATAAAAATAATTTTAAGCAGATTCTAAAGTAAAAAATATATATATTAAAGAATAAAATAAAGCTTTATATTACCTCAATATATGCTTGACCGCTGTATAGGAAGACAAGGAGATGCTTCATAAGCGTACTGCTAATGCCTGACATGTGAATTGTGACTGGATTCTCGACTGACGGCGTGTCATCGAGAATTTTTCTGAAATATAAAAAGAGAAATTAAAACATCTGTCTAACTGATCGTAACTATTTAAGTACGAATCGCATTGTTAAAATTACAAAATCTTACAACATCTATGACTAAAATAACAATGTAAACTAAATAACGCTGAGTGTATCAGTCATTTTAGAGTATGATTCCGTACACTAGAGATTAAAAAATTAAATCGTTTATCTGTAAAGTAATGTGGAATGTGGAATAAGTTTTAAAGTATTACCACTATGTTATCGAAACTTTTTCCATCTTTAGTGACTTTGATTCAGTTTTTATTATTTCATTCGATGTTAAGTCATCATTGGCGCATCAAGTGTGACTAGCAACCATAATTTTCCTAGCGAGTGTGATGACACCACACTGGGTGAGTTGTATACAGAAAGTAAGTTATGTTAGCTTACCTGATAAGCGGACTAGCAGCGGCCATGACGATGCGGTGCGCAGCCAGCGGCACAGCGTCGTCACACACCAACACCAGGTCGGAGTACCTGGCGCCGCGCCACGCCGCGCCCACCTCGTTTAGGATGCAGGCGTGGTGCTTGCCGTACGTCAGCGTCAGCAGGCCCTCGCCCATCATTCCAGCACTGAAAAGATATGGACATGTTAGTACACACTGTCTTGAATATAAACCTGTTGTACTTCTAGTTTCAGGGACATTTTTATCTTATTTCGTGGGAATAAAATGTTGACGATACCCAAAAAGGAGTCTGGACAAGTCTAGTCACTTTATGCTTGCTTTTGGACGTTACGTAAGATGTCAGAAGTACATGTTTTCAATCTTGCATGCGAATTATTTTTATAAAACTTTGGTATTTCAGAATCTATTTATGTAATGTTAATATTTCTCATAAGAGCAATTGAGATGACGTGCCGGTAAACATAAAATTAGTTTTGATCTTTAATTACTTCTGAGCCGAATTTTAAGTAAGCGACCATTTCCGTAGATGAGTTTCCCTTGCATACTGTTTCGAGTAATTGCAAGATGAGTTGAATTGGAGTTTCGTGAGGCTACTCCCTTTGTGTGCACGATATGAGCAAGTGAAATCATACCGAAATTGAGGTCCGTCATAATGTTCTCGGTTCATTAGTCTCTATCTATGCCAAACTGAAAATCGGCGCTGCAAAGGAAGGCAAGGTTGCACCCAGCCGACTGTTTCAACTATAAACGTTTCAATATCATCGCTAGCGGCAAATTTGTTGAAATCGATTCGTTCGTTACACTAACGAGCTGTAGATACGTTTTAGAGATACAATAGTAATTATACAAATAGTCTGAATCACTGCTTTCACAATCAAACGAAAACGTTAAAAGGTGAGGAGAATTTAAATGAAATGCGAATACTTAATGTTGGTGAGCTAAACGTAGTCCTAGTCGCAGGTGCTAGAAAGCCTGTCGTAACGCGACCTTGGCCTGATAAAGTATCGCAACGTGGCATTAGAGTTGCGATACAAACGCAAGATCGTTTAAAAGACGATCAACAAGCTCTTCTTTAGCATTGTGGCGATGTTTAGCAAGAGCGGGGTCGCCGACAGTAGTACAGAGCCTCATTGTTGTCGGTAACCGTCGCTCTATTGTTACACTGTTTAACCTAAAAGTCATATATAATTGCGTAGTCTGAAGAACAGAATGTAACCCGAGTTAAAATTGGATTCGGTGCTACGGAATGTTCCCTCACACGCTGATGATAATCGCAGGCTTTGTCACGATTTCGCAACGGACTCGCTATGAATATTTGTAGAGATTTTTATGCGTAATAAACCGACGATAAATAAATTAGAAGTTAGAAACTCCAATGAAAATGCCAATAACGAAACTAATGAGATTGAAATGTATGGTAATGGATATCATTATGACGGCCGAGATAGGTCATGTACTCTCTCCGAGCGTGTAAAGTGATAAAATTTATAACGCAGGTAGGAATTCTTACGACACCTTGTAGACATCAAAACAAAGACTTTACACCTTCGTTTGTTAATACGGATGTTTGTAAAAACTATAAGCGATTAACTCTAATTAACTGGTATGCTAATAAGTGTTGAATAAAAAAAGAGTGAGAACAAAGAGCCAACATTTCCTTGAGCGCGGGAAACATGAAGTCATTTCAATTACAAAATAAGTTATTTCATATTGTATTCTCATTTGAGTAACATTTTAATAAATTACACTGTTGTTATATAGCAAAAATATATATGTAGGTTCTGTTACTGTAGTTAAATTCTGTGTAATTTTACTTATTTATAATGAATTGTTTTACATTTTTATTTGATATTATCGTTAAAGGCCGAATCCATCATTTCTTTGCCCTAACCTCTGGCTTATGATTTGATTTATTTGAAGTTTGTACACATATTTATAAGTATATACACTATATTTATTATTACGTATACATAAAACTTTTTATTTACAACCGGAATTTTCTCAGATAGCAAATCGTATATAATTTTCTTCAATGCATTTTACTGTGAACTGCAAGCAAATTTGTACCTTGATGCAACCAAATAAAATCCATTTCGTTTTGGCAGTTCGACAGATGATGTTTAGCGGCCATTGTGATTTCAGGGCGGCGCGCGCGCAGCGGAGCGCGGCCGTCTCGCCCGCCATTGTGTGAGGGAAACCATACGTGACGTTGGGTTACATGTTTCGCATTATATCGTGTTTTACAGGGTTAATACGGAGATAGACGTATGATAACTGCTGTAACGACTAACCCTATAACATATTTTGTTTTAGCCTTGTCAAATATATCCATCACTTATAGCTTAGGTTGCTACTTATGTGTACAAATTGATACGTAATTGATACGTAATTTCCTGATTAGGGTTATTTTTCAATATAATAAATATTATTAAGAAGTAGGTAAACATATTTTTTACAATAACATTGTTTGATTAAGTATGTAAACATTACATAGATCAATAGTTTAAAACTATTTTATCTAAATAATAAGTATACTTCTCAATGTTCTATATTTACACAACGCAACCTAGCGGTCACGGTCACAATTATTATCTTGAAAGTTTTGTAATACTTTTAAAAGGCGACACTAGATGACGCTGTCCAGAATTACCAGCTTCTGTTCACAGATGGCGTTACAATTATGATTCTAGCGCAATGGTAGTTACTTAATTCAAAGTTATTGTTATAGTTAAAGATATTGTTATGTTTTTAGTTAACAAAATAGACGAAAAAATGAAAAGAATTAGTCATTTTCTTGAAATACTTCATTTAGTACATTTTAAACAATTTGGCCTTCACTTCTTTTAAATTCTACTTTCACCGACACTTTTCAGTAAACAAATTCCGGAAACACGTAAATTACAATCACATTACTATATCTACCTTTTACTTGCTAATTTGTTTTAAACGAAGGTGATCATAATAAATATTTTTGCCGCTAATAAGGTGTAATAATTACGCGCTTTTAGGCCATTCATATACTTACATACAAAATTGTTACATTGAAATGTATTGAGGGTTTATTTAGAGCGTATTATTTCATTGTTCGTTTCTTTATCTATTATTCTATCTGTTTTTTTATTATTGTCTTTCCTGATATACACTTTGTGTTTACTATAAATTATAACTTTAGGTATATTTCGATTACTATTACGAACAGATTGCGTTCCAAAATAACAATGTCAGTAACTTTTACTGCTGATCTAATCATGTTAAAACCGCTCTGTTGGGTTACTGCTATGCAGATCTGTCTTACTGGATATGCCACGAGCAGCAGCCATAGGTATGCAATAACGCAATCATTCGTTTTGATTAGCGTTGACAAATTGTTATGCACTAACAACATTGTCGATAACTGGTTTGAAATAATTCACTCGGTCTGTTGCGGGAAGGAAGCAAATAATTCTATGAAATGTTAATCGCAGTTGAACTTTGAACACAAGAATTCTTTGGTAAATGCTACTGTGGCAGCTTTGCTTTATACATAAATAATAATGGTCATTAATCAACAGAGATATGGGATTTTCGTAAAGTAAGTCCATATATTTAGCTAGTAACTCAGTTTATCTGATCCTAAATTCATTTTGCATTTCATGCAATTTTGCATTTCTACTTAGACCGTGTGAGATTATGTTGAATTAGTGATGATAATGATAATGATGACAATTTGTTTTTTTTTTTCATGCAATCTATCCTATATTTTATTGTTGAAACTACTAATATAAACAAAGTTCAATAATTTTTATAAAACACGTATTCTTTAAAATAACATCAAACATGAAACATGTAACAAGAATGATGTAAGAATATACGATACATATAATACGATTATGTCAAGGAATCGATTAAAATAGATCTTGAAGGTGGGCGAAACCACAAAGCGGAAAGCAGATCCTCAAGAATTGATTGATAAAACAAGAAACGAACCGTAAATTGAATCACAAATAAATGAAATTGGTTATAAACAGGAAACATTGCAGCTAGATGTGGCTATATGTAAACAAGAAGCAATAAAAATATCTCAATCAACAAGAATCAAGTGTACAACTCAAGGTTGGATCATAAAAGAAATACGCCCGACGCGTTACATAATTCTGCCCACACTAATTAAGCACGTACCGACCTAGAATGGTCAAGCTACATTATTATCGTTTACTATATCCATTCCAATTCTAGATTGTTGTTGTCCGTTAATGGAATTTATGACAGCATGTCACTGTAAAAGGAGGAATAGCAAGTAATGAATAGTAGCGCCGTATAATTGGAGATAATTGTACTCCTCGATTAAAATCCTGGTTACCTTAATTGATGTTACGGTGTTATCACTAGATAATCTTTTGCGAAGGCAATACAAACTGTTATGCAAGACTTGGCGTCTTTAATCATGCACTTAGTAATTACACCAGCTAATAATAAACGAGTGAGAGATTGTTGTTATAATGAGATATTTCAAAATAGTAATAAAACAAATAAGGTTCGTTAAACTAAAAGTGGACGCGAATAAGATCGGTTAAATAGCGGAAGTCATACAGGAGGCAAATATAATATTCTCCCACAAGTTAACGTTAAAAGCGTATAGCGTACCCTCGTAAAACGAAATGGAAATTATCGTAAAAGCCGACATTAGCCAAGATGACAATTAATTGGCCATGTCGCCGGAAACAATAAGTAAGGTAGACGCAAACGTTGAACGTTTACGAAACAGAACGATATCGGTGTTGCAAACTGTAAAATTGTAGACACCGCCACTATTGGCCTACTGGAGCGTAGGATTGGGAAAAAAGTTCCAACTTTCGCCGTCTATTGCCAAATAATTGAAAGTTACGAAAATGTCTGCGATTGTAGTCTTTGTTGAAGATTATTTCAACGATCATTAATTACCTCTTTATCTTTTATAAATCTCTTTTTACCTGGCTGCCCCAGAACGAGTTGTTCTTCAACTCGACGGATAGATATAATTGTGTGTATACAAATTTATGTAAATTTCTTTTATATACTTACGGGCTTGAAGGATTTTGAGCAAGAAGTTTAACTGCAACTTTTTTACAGTCGCATTTTTTGTGTGGTTTTTATATTAATCTACATGTTTATCGACTTACAAAAAAGAAGATTTAAATTATGAAGGTGCGTGTCTATTAAAATCAGTTCACTGATTTATTGATTTGTTTTGATTTTTTATAGTTATTTCATATAGTTTTTAGTTACTTTTCTTATTTACTTTTTTATAGCAATATGTTCTATTACCAATGACTGAAATTAACTTACCTACCTTCAAAATGGGCGATGTGATTGATATTGACGGATTTATTTCTTGTAATCACTAACTTTATTAAGTATTAAGGAAATGTATTTGAACTCAAAATAAAAAAAGATCTGCATTGTTTTATGTCACAAGTATGTCATTGCTATGTTTTCGTCACAAGTTTCTAAGGGAATGTTAATGACGTTGTTTCATTTACTCTTAATGAGTTTGAATATAACTTTCTCTTTTCAGTTCATTAATGTAACTGAATCATAGTGTGGAATATCTAAGCAATACTTAAACAGAATCTTAGTATAAGTGAGTCAAGTATTAATATTTTTATCCATAAGTAATAGGTGTGTTATGTAGTGTTGATTGTTAAATGACTTGTTTTTATAGTGGAGTTTTTTTTGCCTTTGTAAACAATTTTTCTTGGTAGACGTTTTTAAGGATGAGATGTTTTCTCTTTTTACCTAATCCTAATTTCTCTACAATGTGTAGTCACATTATACCAATCATGTATACCAATTACTTAGGTACTTATTTGAAAATGTATACAAAATATTAATTATCGTTATATTAAGATTACTTCATGTATCACTGATTTTATTAACCTGATCGTAGTTTTGTATATAATGTTCTTGAATTTAACATTAGACGTGTGAGTCACTGTTTTATAAATATTATATCAAGCCATCTGTTACAGAAAGGCTAGGTTTTTTATTGACAAACACCTTTAGTATTCTAAAAATGCTATTTGTGGCTATATATATTCTCTATTTGAACACTTGATAACACTTACACAAAATCACAAGAAAAGAGACAAAGTAAATTTACAATTATTATTTACTGTGAAGTATTCTATACATTTAAATTTCAAGGTCTTTAGATAGCTTACAGTTTTCAATAAATACACAAAACACTTGTTAAAATTCTTTCTATATTTAGACTATTGCAAACGGCATTTAAAGTGAATATATCATTTAGTATCACGGATTGAGTAAATAATAAATGAAATTGAATTTCAATTACTATTTGCCCAATATACTTACTGTTGTACTTCTACATATTCATGACTCTAAAATTAATACAACTCCTTTCATTTTTTTGATATTATTGATGTTTTATAATTATTATTGTTATAGGTTTCGAAAATTATATCATACACTACTACGACTACGAAATATGTAGCACTATCAATCGAAAATTAAAACAATTCTTCTCTACATGTAATAAAATTGTTCATGTAATTTAATCTAATAAATAAGCTGAGTAATAACCACAGATCTCTTTTACCACTAACAAGGTCATTTGCATTACAGACGATCTTGAGAACTTAGAATATCTGTCATTTGATATGTATGTCGCAGAAGGGAATTGAAGACAACGTAGTGTTGTAAATATAACTTAATAAACTTCATTAAATATTCAGATAATTCGTTATTCTCATAGAACTGAGAAAACTCAATCCTAAAACATTAATTGTATCCAATAGAATAATATATGTTGAAATTTTTCGTTTGCCTTATTTTCGCAACGTTGTTTAAAATATTTATTGCTTGCATAAATGTCAATGAAAGTGCAAATTGGCTTGTCTTCTGACATTTAATTCTTTAACATGCTGTTTTATTCGATTTATTCGACAGTCGTTATCGCTTGCCATTTGTATTCTAGTGTACAGATTGCAGCTTTCAATAAGGAATATAAATTGTTGTTACACAGAACTATGCAGATTAATAGCGATTACAAGCTTAAGGGATTTTGAAGCTTCGTCGTTTCGGCTAAACAAAACTGTCGCTCGTGGAGTAATAAATCAGAACGGCAAGAATGCAGATAACAATTAAAATGTCAAGTATCCAGGCTAGATCGCAGCATGCTCTGCTGACTGCGAGGCTGGCCACTTCTGTCACTCGCCTCGCTTGACTACAATTGCAGAAAATCCCATGAGCCACATTTACATGCCCGCGACATTTTCATGCTCCATTTACATGACTGAAATGATCGGACAAATTGAATTGTCGGATTCCATTAAACGTTCATTCCACGTTCCACGATCGTTGAAATTTACGACAGAATCCATACAGCGTTTCACGCTCGTCGGCCACGATATACCAAACTTAATTACGCCAGATGACTGCGCCGTTGTAAAAAATGAATAAATTATTAATAAGGAAGAATTTGGAGCCGTGAGATCGGGCGTAATAATAATTCCGGTAACATGGCTTCAATGACGAATACAGTACTTAGCAACACCAGACCCCTTTACAAGCTTCTAACAGCCGCGCAAAGTATGACAGAAAACGATAGTGATGTAAGTCGATAGTTGTCAAACAGGAAATCGCGGGGCGCGCGTGGCGATATGC
>DWNR01001287.1:0-15566 GCA_018250455.1 Polygonus leo
GCGCGCGAGCTGCCCGCGCCCGCGGCGGGCGGCGGCGACGCGCTCGCGCCACGCTCCGCCTCGTCCAGCTGCGTGCGCGTCATCGTGCGGCGGATGGATTGGTATCTGTAAATTATACGAAATAAGTCAGTACAGGAGAGTATATTTGCCAGGTGGTAGAACTCGCGGTACCACCGCCACCCTCCTAATCCTCCGTGAAGCAATTTTTGTGTTTCGGTTTGGAGAGGCATAGGTGCCGGCTATACTTATTCACGAGGCTAACATCTTAGTCCTCAGTCCAAAAAAAATAGCCTATACTTTTTGCCATAAGTAATAATACATATTAATTTCATGTATTTGACACAATTCATTTGCAGAATTTGCATTAGTTTACTTTATAATAAACGGGCGTATATACCTGGAGACGACATAACAGGGCCACGTATAATTTCGCTCTTAATACATATCAAGTTTTATTATATTGCCAGATATTACAACTCGAGTAGTTCGACCGGGGAATACCGCTGCCCCGTCACGATCCTTCGTGAAACAATTTTTGTATTTTGGAGAGGTGAGTTTGCCTGATATATTTACATACAAGACCAACATTTTAGTTTTCCTGTTAGCAATGACTCTGTATATGTTATCCTCAGATACGATTTAAAACCAAATCGAATCTTAATTTTGTATTAACAATTACATTTTTTTTACTTGCCTTCTGTCAAGTTGCCGCCGCTGGATTTCAGGTGCAGGTGATCTGGGAGTAGTGCCGTTAACGCCTGGCCTCTGCCACGTGGTTGTTCTATTTATATGATCGATGTAAAACACGCGACCATGACTGTCCATGCGGGCTTCCCATCCTGAAAATCGAAACATTTTGTTTTTATGTAAAAAATTCTAATAATTGTAATATTTGTAAATCAACATGTGAGTAGTAACTAAACATGGCCACATAACCATCCAGAAATGCAAATAAAATGTGCATATGTGTAAAATTATAAGAACAAAGATACACCTATTTTGAAATTAAGGACAGATATTTTTATTTGTAAAAACAATAACAAACTCACCAGCTGGCAATGGTTCTTCACACTCGATTATCCCTCCAATCATATTGGCAGGAAAATCACCAGTCAGAGCCATCTGTCTGGACGCTCTTTCCGGTATGGACGGTAACCTTATCCCCGCCATATGCCTTAGGGGCGTTGGCGAAGCTACAGCATTATCATTGTCATCGCTCTCGTCAACCATCTGAGGTCGCCTCAGCACTACATCATCTGGAGGTCCTGCATGTACAATCGTAAAATGATTGCTATTGACAAATTCAAGATTCGGTGATCTAATCTCCGATGTTCTCAATTCACTCGTAAATTCCACCATTTCGAAATTCTCAAGTTCTCTGCCATCTGGGTTTTGAATGGGTGGCGGGTGAAGATCTGTTGGCGGCATAGGACGAGGCCTACGTGCGTGATGAGTAGGCGTTGGAGGACATTGAGGCATTGTTGTACCCGCTAATGCTGCGACCCGTGTCAATGCTCTTGGATGCGGCCTCATCGGACTCTCTGGGTTATTTCTAGCAGACATATTTGGCGTTCTTTGTGGTGAATGGGTAGGCGTGCTTTCACATCCAAGATTTTTTAATAAATGCCTAGGAAGGCTAGAATGTTTAGGTGTTGAATTTTCACATGAATATTTTCGGTTCATTATCATCGTTCCTACGCTGGGGAACATTTTATTACCCTCATCCACTGGTGATATCGATGGTGATGAATTACAAGAGCTTGGTGCATTTGAACTATTATTCTCAACTTCTCTACTTGGAGTTTCTGCTTGGGACGAATTTAAAAACGCAGTCATCATGGTAGGCGTATTGGCTCGGCTTGAACTTTGTCTTGTAAGTGGCTTGTGACTTTTTAAAACAGTAATTTCTTTTTCTTCGATTTGATTTCTATTATCATCTTCGAAATCTAAATGAGTACTTATATCATTTAAAAATGTATTCTGAGCTTTCTCTTCAGATTTTGCATGATTTGGTGTTAGATGGAAACCATCGACAGTATCACCTGAAACGATTTCTTTGTCTTTTCTTGCAAATGTTGTCGTAATATAATTATCAGGCCCTATATCCTTAATAAACATAACATTTTTACTAACACTAGGTGAATTTTCAGGTACATCGTTTAATTTTTTTTCATCATTTAATTTAGTCCCTTTTACTGAAGATATTGTAGATTCACATAAACTACCGTCTGTTTCTGGTGTTGCAAGCGGTGCCACATTAACACGTTCCAAAAACTTAAATAAACTCGCTGCTGTAGACGAGGGTATCTCACCATTATTATAAAATTCTCCGGGTGTAAAATTGTTTAATACTTTTGCGAGTTCAGCTGAATGTGTAATATTACTATCGGAAAAAAAGTGTTCATCTGTGTCTATTAATTCGAATGCAAACGCATCCTCAGGCTTAGTGAGTTTTTTGGGTTTTCTATGCCTCGGTACCTGCGGCGGAGACAATGCGTGCATTCTTTCTAAAGGTTTGTGCGATTGTCTTGGCGGGAGGGGTGGCACCGGAGATTTTTCTGCATCACTTGGGACGTTAGCACCTTCAACATCATACACGAATTTCATTATTTTACAAGGATTCTTTGGGGACCATATTTTATAATACTCAGTGTCTGGCGAGGTAGGTGAATCTAAACCGAAGTTGTGTTTAGATTTCTTTTTAACACCATTTAATGCTTGTCCGCCACCAGTATCAACGGGTGGAGGGCACTTTTTCTTTACACCCGAAGATGTAGGTTTTGAATCTATAACACATTGAGACTCACTATTTACAGATTGAGATTCGTTAAATAAATTACTAACTAGAGATTTGCTAGGATCACATTTTATTTGTTCGAGATTCGAACTGTTCCCTTTACTTTCTAAATTACTAATTGAGCATTTGTTAACGTTTTCGCTAAGATGCTTTATATCTTGACTGGTTCCGGAAACAAGTTCGACCCTTAGCGAGTTTTCGGAGTTCATTTCGAAGCTCTCATTGTTGTAGGAGAATGGCGAAACTTGATCACCACTCCTTTTTCTTGAGATACCTTCCTTGAGTCGTAGAGGGAATTTCTTTAAATCTGCAGCTATAGCTTTCTTGAGGCTAAATTTTGGCGGTATAGTAGGTGACTCGGCAACACACTCATCGTTCTCGCCATTGTAATAGCGAAAACAAATCAGCTGCTCACAGTCTGAAAAAGTAAAGAGTTCTCTATTAACTTAGCGCCCGTAAGAAATAAATTACATATGAGCAGAGTAAGTATGCGCTTAGTATCCAGGAAATACACTGTAGCTAAGAGATGTAGCGAACATTAAAGTGGAATTACCTTCATAAGGCTGATTGTGCTCATCAAGCAGCCACATTATGTTGCCAGTGGCACATCCGCCCGTCGGCACGCGCCCGCCGACGCCGACGCCAGCGGCGCTCGTAGTCTCTGTAAACAACGTTTAGAACTTTAATTAACAATTGTATCAACGTTAACGTCGAATATCGTTTTCAGAGGACATCCGAGTGAATCCATAATAAATTACCGAACAACGAGTATCTTAAAAAGTATAGGCTTTAGTTTTAAGTTAGTATTCATTAAGTTAAATATGAGACCACAACAGCAAAAATCATAGTATAGTCTGACTACAGGTTATATAATGATATTTAGATCTAAGTATTAATGAAACGGAAACATTTAACTTGCTGAAATGAAAAAAACAAACAAAATATAAGCTGGCAATTCCGACAAAACCTCATTTAGAGGGGACGATAACCAAAATGAAAAATAAATCTGGCACAGGTGCAAAAGACTGCTTGTTAAAAAACAAAGTACAAGTGAACTTCGTTTCAGTTATGGCGGACAGGCGGAGAAGAACCCCTCCGTTTTTTATCTAACAAAAATCAAGGCGTAGGAAGGACGGCTCGGCGCGGGCGCATCAAAAATTATGCGCCAGCGGTAATCACCGGATGCGGGAGTCCGCGCGCCCGTACATTTTATGCGAAATAATCGAAGCCACCGAATTGCCAGTTAATTGGGGAAACATGGCTATAAATTGCACAGGGGCAAATTGATTCCGCGAGTGGACTCGCTGCGAGCCCTCGGCCATTACCATATTTTGATTGGATTAAAATACGAGCGCACGGTTAACATCTTCCTGCCGTTGATTAAGTGTTCGATTGGATCGTAAATATCAAACGCTTACGTCAAACACCACTTTATTTCGAGCATGTAGCGGTAAGAGCGATATGGATACCTAAACATACATACAAGCTTCCGTTGATACCTCAATTGCTACCTTAGGCAATATATCTACTGCCAAGACTGGATAAGATTTTAATCATATCATTGTCTATAATATCGATTTTTGTCTTTAAAATTGTATCAAAACTAAAGGCAGATAATTTTAAACAATGTTATGGTGGTATATCGTACAGGCAAAGTAAAGGATTGGCAGATAAAACTATAAACACGGATATTAAAGCATAACACACCGAGATAAGTCTCAACAGAAATACGATTAGTCAAGTTAGAACGGTACAAATATCTCTTTCCTGTTCACAAATAATTAGTTATACAGGTGACTAAATATTACGAAGCCGAACCTATTACTTTTTCAGACTGTTCAAACCACCTTAAAGTTGTTTGAAGTCGAAAGCACGTATGCACTCTGAAATATTGTTTAATGATACTCATTTCCTCTGCGTCGTTAAGACCGCATTTACAGATGTTTATCTTTATAAATTATAAATGAGATAAGAACTGCAAGGAGCAAGAAATTTATGGAGACAGAGAAAATTATATACAGGAACATCCTAGAATCAAGATGCTTAAGTCATTTTAATAGGATTTCATTTGTTCTAAATAAAACATAATGTGTTTAACAGACGAAATACGGATAACAATTAACAGACAACTTAGAGATCTCAAGTAACAAATATCTACACTCTTTAACTTATAATTATGAGCTCTTCTTCAAAGTCAGCGATGCATTGACGGTCCCTCTGGTATTGCAAATGTCCATATGCGACGGCGACTACTTAACCATCAGGTAGCTCATTAGCCCTATCGCTAGGGTTACATATAAGAAAAGAAAACGCATCACATTGCATTTGTTTCAACATTCAGTTTGTGATGTTTGTATTTATTTAAGCATGGCATTTCTCCTTCGCGTCTCATTTGAGAGCATTCCCTGTCATCAAGACAGATCGCACGTTCCGAAGCCCCGCCTCCTCGTACCACCGATTAGTCAGTACCACGTCCACAGTGGTAGTGACGACATGTGCTGACACAGAGGGCGTCTATTTCCGCTGGTGACGCAACATCCGCGCTTCCGTCCGCAGGACACGATACAAATGTCGCGCGGAGATAGACGGAGATCATCTGACGCTTCCGCGGGATTTGCGATAACTAAGCGTCGCGACGGCTTCTCCGAAATGGGGGTGCTCTCTTTGTGTGGAGACAATTAACAACGCGATATATTTAGATTTACTTTAAGTTAAAATATGTGACAAGCAATTAAGAATAATATAAGAAAGTAACGTCTTACCGCCTAAATACGAAGAAAATAATTAATATTAACCGCACGATATGTTTTGTATAAACAGAAGATATTTTTATGCTGAGAAGATTATGTAGTTGAATAATATGGTACTTTCCATACAATTAATAGTTATACATGAATTATCTTTCCTATCATATTTAAGCGATACTAGACCACATACAATCAGGTGAATTGCATGCTGTTTTTCTAAACTACTAAAATATTATTTTAAGACTAGTAATTTATTATAACAATACCTGGACAGTCCCAGAATAATATTCTTGAGATATTCAAATGAGAATATTTTTCTTGAAGTGTTAATCATCTTTTCGCTGAATTTGAAAGCTATAAATATAAATATTCCAGCCAGTTATTCAACATCATAACTTTGTGTACCTACCATACGTTACAAAATCCATGTTGAATCGCAATATGACGGTGGTTGGGAAGTAATAACTGTTTAACAAGTTCTATGATATATCGATTATTATATTACAAGTATCATATTACTATTTTTACTGTAAATGCAACTATGGTATGAACATTCAGTACATACTGTAATACTCTACTGCCACTTCAGTAGAATCTGTTAGTCATGTGCACTAACTTTGACACTTGCAGTCAAGGGTTGTGAATGTACGCGTATAATCTAAAGTGTAATCGACAAACGGTGTCAAAGCTAGTCCATTATATCTGCGGTTTATCGTATCAACACTCGATGCAAAAGCTAGTCCATCATAATGTTTACACGGATGCCAGATTCTATTGAAACGAACTCTACACCATACATGTCGATTGTACTCCCATTCACATCCAGATCGCTCGCTGATGTGCCACGGTAATTATAACCGCGCTGGCGATCAAACAATGTGTCACGCGTTCAAACCCATCTCGCAACGGAAGTTCGTAGTTAAACTAAACTACGGTCATCTCGACCCCCGCTCGTTGTGACGCCTACGATTCAGTTTTAGTGTTTTTTGTAGCGAGCTTGATATCTTTTTAAGTGGCTCCCTCCGTTTCACACGAGATGACGATTTTTGACGTCATCCACACCTCGTATCTTTAACGAGAGTAAACAGTGGCAGCTGTCGAAACCTCAACTATTTGTAGTTATACAAATAACTCGGTGTGTTAACAAGTTGTAAATACAAAACGTCCTTCATTTGTCGGAAAAATATCATATAATGTATCTACAATAAAAAATACATGAATGAGCATGACTTCGTTAAAATCAAATTTATTATAATCACACAAGCATATTTTACTTTAACAAGCCATTTAAAAACCCTTCAGTTGGAACGACCCCCTGCAGTGTGTAGAGGCTATTAACTTGGTGATTGGCTATATATTTTACCTTAACATCATTCTTAGATCAGCGGGGAATGGCGCATGCTTATAAAACATCCTGGCTATTTTTACGTTTAAACTTCTCGCAAAAACAAGAATCTTGATTGAATCGTTCCTTCGAAGACAAGGGAACCTACAAAAAAATCTACTGAGAAGCCCTAAGAACACTAAAAGTTTATCTTAATCTTGTCATAACTTTAGTTGTTAAAATATGTCATAACTTATTTCAAATTGCTAATATATAAGAACAACTAATTCAATTATGAATACACATCTCGAGTTTTTTAATCACCATCTGTCAGGGAGATCGGTTAATTCTATCGAGAAACGCCATTATTCCAGCACTTCGTTACATCCGTCTCGAAATAGCATTTGGATGGACGGAAACGAGAGTTTAAGGGGGTCGAGTCGATGACAGACCCCCATTACCAAAGTGACGATTTGACAGTTTCACGACGTTGTTAGGAGCCGATGACGTGCGAGTAAACCGAGTAACCAGCTTTCACACGGTTAAGTGACGCCAAACCTGTGGTTTTACAACCCTACGGAATAGATGATGATTGATCAGTAAAGGGAAAGAACGAAAACAAACGTAGACACGACTTTACAAACATTAGGAACTTTACAAAATCAACAAGATTTTTATTGAAAAATAAGGCAACTTTATAAAATGAATAAGAATTTTATTGAAAAATAAATGATTACATTTACTGAGGTTAAAGGCGTATTGACCTTAATGTGTAACTGAGTAACAAACAATTTAAATTATTCATGACCTATGACCACCACAGAAATGAAATCAACGCCTATTTGTGTAGGTGTTCGTTCTCTTATTACTTTTATTTACCTATTCTTTTTAACATCGTCAAAATTCAATGGAATCGTTTGATTCCATGGAATTTTGCCGAGTTATCATCCATCCGAATTAACCGCATGCCAGTTAACTTATCCTCCAAACAAAACCGTAGTATTGAATTGAATAAGGTACTTAGAAATAAAAGCCAACACTAGGCAAATAACAAAACACAGATAAATAAAATATAGACAACTTAAATATCAAAATTAGGTGCGAATGTTCACGAACACAGCACGCCATTCGCGCCAGGTGGGCAGCAACCGTTCACAAAGACGCCTTTATCAATTCTGTATTCCTGCAAACAAGTGTATAACCGAACCCTTTAAAGCAACGTTCATGTAAATGTATTTTAAATGCCACTCTCATTCATCCCACTGCCTTACCGACCGGTTAATTTTACGAGCGTAGACCACTTAAAATTCCCCGGGAACAAATCGCACCGGATATTGAAAGTTAAATACGAAACTTAGTGCCCATTTGCACCTACAGAGATAACAGTCCAAGTTGACACTTTCCTTTAGTGAATGATGATCGATGGGGCATAAACCTCGCCTCCCACGTAAGGCGACATTGACGAGCGTCGGATGCTTGAGTTCATTTGACTCGGTTAAGCTCCACTAACGACATTAAGTGTGATAGCACAATCGTGCCATATCGTAAATCATAATAGAACGTATTAAGAGCAATTTGAGCGACGTATGCAAATATGATGACGAAATGAAAGAAGACAATAGGATTTGTTATAAATGTTCGTGCTAATAGTTCGTTCCCCAAAAATGATTGTAACAGTGATCGCAGGAGCAAGATATGTCAGAATCAGAATTTATGAATGTCACTCACACAAAGATGCGAGTAATTCTTTTAGTTCCAAGTAACGTATAACGTTTCCAAGAAAACACTCAGATCCTGAGAGATCCTTGACGATTTTTTCCACAAGTCGAGTGTATAAATCTTGCGTGAGTCATTAACAGCTAATCATAATTCTAGAGTGCGCGTACGCAGCACACGCTGAGATCCGCTGCGATCAGGCCACATAGTGATTCATTAACGTACACGCCCATATTGTCTTTGACCGCAACGTAATTCTATTCTCATACTATGATCAGGTAAACTGATTAAAAAACCAATGCGCAACTTAATGAAATTACATAAAAAGTTGCGCAAAACATTCCGATCGGTATGTTAGTGCTGGCGTATAACAGTTATATAACCTAGTTTGCGGTAAAATACGGATATTTTCTTAACGTAGTTCGACCACTTCCTGAGTAAAGACCGGCGCGTGCCAAATATGCAAATCGACTCCTCCCATAGTGCAGCGTAGCACGACTACTCTAGAAACATTTCTTTTGCAATCTACTAGATTAAGCAATTAGCTTAATAGATAAGACATTCCCAATATGGTCGCAAAACACCTGGCCCGTACGATTGCCATACCCATGCTGGTCTGCACAAGTTTCCTGTTTAGGAGTCGCCCGTTATCACCTTCTATGTGGTACATACGTTCGTACGTGGGTGTATATGTCATACGGGATACCAATAACTTCGTTTATTATGAGCGAGAGAAATTTACTATGACGGTTTATTTGTAACAGAATCCAAAATAGTGGAGCTCTTGCTTTTCACCTGTCGTTTTATACGGTGCGAACAATATTTCATTCACAGTTTGTAGGTTGATCCACTTTTGAGGCCTTGTTTACCTTATAAAAGAATCGCTATATACCTACACATGTATGGAGGTGCCAACGTCGAGGTTAGGTATAGAAAATGAGTTTCTAAGGCGGTAAAGGTAATAAATATCACAAATAAGTAACTTAAGTACGACGACAAAAATAAACATATCTACAATTTGTAGTAATAATAGAGAATGTAAGCTTAATGATGAGTACATCTAGAATTTTATTCTTATTTATTAGCCATGCGGCTGCGAAAGCTTTACTGTCATTATAGTAAAAGAAAAATAAACTCAGATCTCATTGAGGCTGAATGCGGGCGATCGGGTGCGCGGTAGGGATGTTCGATCTGATCTGATATTTATGTGGATCGATACAATGGGATACGATCTTTCGGCTGATACACGTGGACGGAGTTTAGGATCGAAAAAAATGTAATAACAGCAGATAAATAATTTAGGTTGGAGGTAAAAAGAATATCAAGCCAAAACATTATTTCGTGATAAAAACTGTACTCATTATTTATAAAGAACGACTTTAAAATCTCAAACAATTGACATCTTAAACATTTGTAATTTAAAGATTGGCATATATACAAAATGTATCTTTTCCTAAAATTATAGAAAACCAATGCGTATAATTTCATGGAATACATACACTAACTAACATTTAATTAAATGTAACTATATATATTACACGAAATTCTTTTATTTTTTAAATATTTACTCGATACTGGATCGATCGAAAGTAGCGTATATATACAAAAGGATCGGGTACAGTTCCTTACGATATATTGCGATGTGGATTATCGCGCGCCACACAGACCGAGCGTCCCTAGTGCGCGGTCGCACGTGGGCGGCGCGCGCTACATCGGGTATCATGTCTGTCGGCCACTCGATTACATCCAGCTGTAACAGGGCATTTACTGTCAATTATCACTTTGTATAATCAAATGTTAGTATATGCATTACATGAAATTCTTTTATTTTTTGTATATTTATTCGCTACTGGATCGATCGAAAGTGACGTATCTATACAGAAGGATCGATACAGTTCCTTACGATACATTGCGATGTGGAATATCGCACGGCACGCAGACCGAGCATCCCTAGTGCGCGGGCGCACGTGGGCGGCGCGCGCTACATCGGGTATCATGTCTGTCGGCCACTCAATTACATCCAGCTGTAATAGGGCATTTAACTGTCAATTATCAGTGACCGGCCGCTCGCTGATAACTCACGGTGCCATGTCGGCGCCCGCTTTTGCTCTGATTCCACTGTTACACAATAGCTATCCCCGTTGACTGACGATGCTTTTTGCAATGTCCTTTCGTTTTCATTAATGGGTTTCCTCTTTCCGTATACAAATACATCCATCAGTCTTTTAAGATCCACTGCTGGCCTCCTCTAATTATTAAGGGCCAAATTTCCTGTTGACATATCATTAAACTACACGTTGGTTAACAAGCATAATTAACAAGAGCTTTCTGACAAGGTGCATACAATATGTATCTGTATCTAGCTGTACATTCATTAAGTATATAATTCACTAAATATGGGTACCTACTAAAATGTGAGTTACCCACATTTTTGTACTCATTTATCACCAAAGTGCTAACTGTATAAATACGAATCATTTAAATTACATAAAATTCATATAAAATTGACCACGGTTTCGCTTACTTTAGTTACAATTTTAACAGACTCGATAACCATTCGGACTGCAATCGAATCTACATAGTATCGATAGCCACGTGCGGTCCATTGATCGCGGAGACCGACCGAGTGGAGGGAGGTCCATTCATATTGCGCACGCGCATCGAACGCGACCTCAGCCTCGCCGCAACCGCGTGTTTCAGATTACTCGTGTCATAGTCATAAATAATACCCTCTCCACTAGGTGTCGTTGAACTCTCAGGAATGCATTGTTACGAAAATATTCTAGAGGTGACATTTTATTAATCCCCCGTCAAAGATAATCTCGGAGTGGTGACGTTCATCTCCACAGTCATAATGCTGTCGTTAATTTGATGTCTCTACAATATGGATCGTAAACTGTCGATGGTCTTAATAATTATGTCTTCGAACGAATAAGGCGATATGCATTATAATAAATGTGTTTATGATCATTGGCTCGATCGACATTCCCAATTTATCATCGTTAACAATCAGAGCGTAAGAATGCGTGTCCTAAATCTAATTTGTCCTTTGACTAATAGTGATCTTTAATCTTGGGGGCAGTCCAATTTGGCATTAGGCTTGTTGTTTAAATTCTCAGCGCCTTAAAAATAAATGTACGAGTCACGCCTACAGACAACATAGTCAGTAGGTATTTTGACAAGTTGAAAATAAAGTACGAGGTTTACTAGTCGATTAGGTAATAAGGTAAATACGTCTATGGGTAGAGGATTAGGCAAGACCTAATATTTGCGGACACCTACATCCGCCAACCTGTCGCATGCCGAACGGTCACAACACTCACAAATAGAGACGCCAGACGTCTCTTGGAAACATGAACATTTATTTTTTACCACCGATACGAAACACTCTCTTGATGCAATTCATTCAAGTCATGTAATCGATTTAAACTCGGGTTCAATTATACGCTCAAGCTCTTTGGAAGTTTCAAATAATTGACAGTCAAGAAATTAACCACGGAAGAACCAGACGGAAGTCTGTTGTCAGCCAATAGATTCTGTACCTACTGTCAATATTTCATAAGATATAATTGTGGATGGTTATAATAGATTTAGAATATCACAAAAAAGTCTAGGTCTGTGGACATAAATGTGTATTTCGCCAGAATGTCTGTAAGTAAAATTTGGGTAATAGATGAAAAGGACATGTGTGACATGCATGGGAGCAATTAAAGATGAAGATGATAAGGAAAATATTGCAATAATTATAGGCACTGCAATAACTCTTTTATCTTCAGTTGAACGCGTAGTTGGTTGCCCTAGTGATAATATTCACAAACGAGTCAATACGCTCCCACGAACATTCTACCTTCACCTTACAATGAGACGTGTTCAAGTAAGAAAGAGGCCGCAGAAATAATTGGCAGCCTACAAACTATCAGTTGACGAAATGATCCAAAAACAATGAACAAGCCGCTTAATTCGAATTCAGTGGATTCCCTACGTTGGAACACGTCTTGATGGCATTGGACATGTGAATTTTAAGTACAGCAAGAAAAGCTGTTAACATTTGAACAAACTTGTTTTAGTTGGAATAATCAGCCATTGCATCAAAATTACACAGATGTTCCTTAAGTACGGTATAAAAGTGTAAAGTGCTGTTGACATTACCAACATTGATAATTACGCTAAAATTGTACATACCTCTAGGGAAACCTATAGTATTACGTCGCTATTGCGCTATTGCACGGTGTAATAAGTGGAGATACCTATATTTACGTAGAGACGAAACAGGACATCAACAGTTCCGCTTCATGCATATGTGCAATATGCAATTATGCAAATTGAGCCTCGAAGTGGCTCTAATGGATAATGCACGCAAATAAAATACAAAGGTCAAGCATTCGCTTGTAGTTGAAAGTACGATTATAACAACTTTACATTTATTTTATAATAAAAATTACTACACAACTTGTAATCTCAACTTTTATCTTTGTAATTATTCAGGAGGCTAGAGATTGCATTTATATACTTGCCTGGAATAAAATTAGCGAAAGCGTATTAAAATCTTATATTTTATTTGAGAAATTATAAGTAGTTTCAATTTATTACTAGCCAGTTTTAAATATAAATTACTTTTAAAGCATCCAATAAATTTAAACTTAAATCATAAGTGATAAGATGTTGCTGCGGCACCTTAGACCTGCTGATAGACATGGACCTAGTGTGGCCAGAGCCCACCGTCACGCCTCTGCCATTATACATTTTTTTGGGCTCGCGACATAAATAACACCTACTCATGGCTACAAAAAAATCTTATCACTTCGACACTTAACAATCAATATTCGGAACGCAATGTCAGTCCACAAAATTTATTATGGCAAGTGTGAAACCCACCCACCATACCCATTCCCGTGTAAAAATTGGACATTTTTAGCGTAAATTCGACCCACCATCCTGGGATTCTGAAATTATGCTAAAAACATTATTTTACTACGTTTTACAATAGATATTAACTATTTATGAAGATTTTTGATAGATAGATGATGGAAGAAGAAGGTTGACTTCGGCGAGGTTGATTTTTATATTTTTAAGAATTTTATATCATGCAAATATTGAAAGTAACAAACGATAAATTACGTACCTATCGACAATATTCCGACGTTTATTGATGAAATACACATTCTACACGTAGAAGATTTATTACGTTCTATTAAATATACATTCAAGAAGCGTTGTGCTTTCAATGTGCTAATACTAATACGCAAACAGAATCAGGATTCCACCAGCGGCATGCAAAGGAATAAGTGCCATCAGACAAGAACCGGGACGAACGACCTCGACGACCGCGGAATGAATACAAAATGCCCCAAACGGGTGGTCAAACTATGCGACCCGAGTAAAATAGAGTAAATTATAGAGGACATATTGCTCAAAGGTAATGAAATTGTATTCAACGGAACTCTTGCCATTTAACGCACAAGTATACCGTTACCTTACCGATCGCAAAGTAATAATTTTGGCATGACGAAAGTGCGTATTAAAGGTCACGACGAATGAAGTACTGCGGCTATAATGTGAACGAATCGAATTCTCGCACGCACTTCCTGCATCGCTGTAACGAAAAGCAACTATTCTCATATACATACCTATACAAACTACATAGTATATTTAAAGACATTGAAAACGGTAAGAATAAACGTGTAGTTGCCATTGACCACGATTCTCGCCAAATGTCAGAGGTCATCTCTAAGGACTTCCGCCTCGTTATTAAAGTTTAAGCTTTGAATGTATTATTATCTTTCCTCTGCTCACACACATACTCAGGCATTCAAGATGGTGTTTTTAATTTCGGAATAGAGCCTCGTATAGACGTGAGAACCGCTGTATACAAAATAATAATAAGGCAAAAAGTTCGCTGTCTGCAACGTATAATTTAGTAACTTAATTTTTATGGTGAGAATATAAAACAATAGTCTTTACAATATGTGTCTTTGAAGTCTCCGTCCAATCTGACGCAAATGTGATAATTTTCGATGAATTTTTTAAACCAATTTAATAATTGAGAATTTATAGAGGATACTTAAAGCAAAGAACATTTAGACGGGACGATCATTGATAGCGACTGAAGACTCTATTACAGACAACATCTATGTTAGTTCCTTCAATGTTCATAAATCACATTAAACGAACACTAAAACATGTTAGTCATAAGACTAAGAGGAAAGCAACAAAACGACAGGTACCGGATCCCGTGGTCCGTCCGCATCCACATTCCTGGATAAATCTTTATCTCGCTGGGCGGTTTGAAGTCAAGTCAGCGGACTTCACGCATATCGTTGCGAGGATCTAACGTCGACATTGAATTCGAGACTTGAGAATTTGTTTTTCAAGGCGTTTGTAAGGTTTTATCTTTTTTAGAATACGTAATTGTTATATAATGCTTATTATTCTATTAAGGCAAAATCAAAAGTTTATTTTCAGAAGCTTTCTGACTTATTCTTATTATTATTATTATATCTTATCTCTTATATGTTTTTAAGCACAATAATTAATGAAATTAATTATTAATTGTAATTTACTCACATACTATGAATATATGCATAGTGTTTTTTTTTAATTTATCCAATGGGTAAACTTAAAATCCTTCGCTTACTTATCTAATGAAGACTTTAATTCTTAACTTTTTTGAAAAGCGTCAAAATGAACGCCCGTTCCATAATAACTCGAGCGTCAGCTTCATTTACCGGATATTATTAAGTAAGCACAACATAGGGCTAATTGGATTCCAATTTTATTTGCGGAAAGTCTGAGCGAAACCGGCTTGGGTGGCCAACTCCTACCATCATTTTAACGGCGATTTTAGCCGACAATTTACTCTTCCGATGCCCGTAGACGTCGATGTAAATTAAGATATAGGTACTGTAATGGAATGACTAACACCGTACTGCAATATCCAGTGCTGAGAGTATAGACAGTAAATATAAAATTGTACAGAAGATCT
>DWNR01001288.1:0-15563 GCA_018250455.1 Polygonus leo
GCTGATATGTACGGAATCGTAATTAAAATTCATTTATATGCTGGTTCTGGGGATCAATTAGTGGGTGGCCGTAATCATGTCAAAAAAGTTGTGATGTTGCTAATAGACAAATATATAAATAAGGGCCATTCACTTTACATTGATAATTATTATACTAGCGTGGGTTTAGCAGAAGAACTTTTAAATAAATATACATATGTAACTGGTACTCTAAGGGCAAAGCGCGTTGGTAATCCCACTATAATTAATACCAAATTAAAAGCAGGTGAATCCTGTATTGTTCACAATAAAAAAAAATAGTAGTTACAAAATGGCAGGATAAACGAGAAGTGCTGCTTTTGAGTTCGGAGCATAACAGCAACTATAAAAAGGTTACCAGTCGCCGCATACGCACCATGAAATATAAGCCTACAGTACAAATAGAGTATAACAAATACATGCGATCAATTGACAGGTACGACCAGCTTTTGAGTTACTATTCCTGTGAGCACAAAACCCTACGCTGGAATAAGAAGTTAATAATTCATTTGATGCAAATATGTCTAGTGAATGGCTTCCTTTTGTATAGAAAAATGAATGATTCAAAGATAGAATTATATCATTATAGAAAATCTGTATTAAACAATTTATTACAGTCTCTACATGTGACAGAACTTCCACAATCCCTCTCTGAAGGGAAAATACATTTGCCAAATACATTGCCAAAGAGTGGTGAAAGGATAATGCGAAAACGGTGTAGAGTATGCTACAGTAAAAATAAAAAAAGAACCATGTTGTTATATGTAACATATGTAATTTGTTCAATTAAAGTAATAATGAATCAGTCAATTAATAATTACAATTATTATCAACCTTTTCAATGATTATAAAAATCTACCTTATACTTAAGTTAAGTTAATAAATATATATATTTTTTTTATTAAAAAAAACTTGTTTCCATTTAACTCCCACCGCACCTAAAATTTATTAGTTATATTATTATTTTAGCGTTTCTATAATTTTTTGCATAATAATGTATCTCTCATTAATATTAAACCGTAGTAATTCGTTAGATATGAATTGCCCAAAATATTTACAGCCGTGAATATCTATGACTGTAAGCTGTTCTTCACCTTCCATTTTTGTAGTAGCATTTTCAGTGGAGGTTGAAATATCTTTGGTTGTTATTTCAGTGCACGTTCCACAATCCTTCGTTGGTTTTTTTGTACAGTCTTTCATAGATTTTATTTCGTCCTCATTTTCTTGACTAGGTTCCCAGACATCATAAGTCTGGGAATTTTGTTCGAAATAAGTCTCTTCGCTAAACTTGTCGTCGTCGTCACATTGCGTTTCAAGTTGTGATTCAGGAATATATTTTCTTTTTCTAGGTAATTCTAGAACAAAACAACATTTTATATATAAAATTCTCGTGTCACAATGTTAGTTACGATACTCCTCCGAAATGGCTTGACCGAGTTTTATGAAATTTTATTTGCATATCCAGTAAGTCTGAGAATCGACTACTATCTATGTTTCATACCCCTAAGTGATAGGGGTTGTCCACCCCTAACATTTTTTTAAAAGTTTTTGGACAATTTTTAATGTAAAGAAATAGGTACATACAATGCTAAATTTTGACCCTTGTATTACGAACGCCTATTTTTTAATAATCATTTTAGTAATTCAATCATATTTTTCCCGCTCGATAATTGACCGATTATCGTTTTTTTTAGGGTTCCATACCCAAAGAGTAAAACGGGACGATTAAAACTAATTTTGATTAATTTTTCGCAAAAGAAGTCGCGGGCTTCGGGAACAGCTAGTATTATAGAATATTAAATATCTATCAAAAACAAAATCGGTCTTAAAACTAGCGTTCAAAAAGAGTCGCGACATGTTCAAATATCTAATTACTAATTAAATAGAAACTGGATTAAAATATTCGTACTTTGGTGTTTATCTTTGTCTGAATAAATAGCGCAATCAATTTCGATATTCTATTAGAAACCTATCCATTAATAATTTGAATTTCTACTCTAAACAAAACACCAGAAAAGAACTATCATAGCGCTCTGCACGTCTCGAATGTTCATATTTAATTCTATAGTAACACTGTAACAATCAATTCATCAAAAACTTACAAAAATGTTTACAACACCTGATAGAAATAAGACACTTACCTTCCATTTCCGTTATTACACGTAGATAGTTACTTTTGTAAATACTAATCGAAAAGTTAAACCATTCACTTTCGCTTTTGGCTGGCTACTAAACTTACAGCACGTGGAAAAAGCAAAAAAAACGATAAGTTACAATTCATGGCGGAGGGCACCTTAGTGGTGCCATCAAAGTCCCTGGCGTTGGGCACCACAGTGGTGCCACGAAATATTTGTTCGCCGCCAGGCGTTAAAGTTTGTCCAAAATGCCGCCGCATTGAATCGGTTAACTTGGTAATGATTTATTTATTTTGCCATATTTCAGGTATATTGGTGTTCATTTCTACCATCCACATTCTGATGAAATTCTTGAAGATATTCACGGTACAAAATGAAGGTATAAATGCATTTTTTTTATAATAGAAAGGTAGCAAACGAGCACGCCCATAGAATCATCCCAAAGTACAATAGAATCGTATCTTAGGTTGACTACAGATGCGTTGCTACCACTGGGATGTTCGGCTCGTGTGTAAATATAACCGGCAACCACGCCTCTTCAAATCGAAATACAATAATTGCTTCACGGGCGTTTATGAGGGTGACGGTGACCACCTGATAAATTCAGAGAAAGACCCACTTGTCAATTTTGTTTGCTGAAATTGAAATCTTTCAGGCTCTAAGTAAAGGGGGGGCTTGCGTATCTCAATGATCCTTAGGCTATGCCGGATAGGGCCGCCCATACCGTACAGGCTAGGGGGAGGGATCCGATTCAAAGTCTCTGCGCCCGAAGGTTCTAGGCGTCGAACGCATGGAGGTAGAGACGTGGGTATTTTTCTTGGCGTGTCTCCCGTTGTGGGCTGAGAGCACTGCCTGAGAAGCGGAAAGAGGTCGGAGATCGGCGGGGGGCGACTACGTTCATGCCGGTATGTTTATACCGCGGTATGTCCGAATGTAGCGCGTCTGAGGGCCGTCTTGCCTACTTCCCCAACACGAGACGGTGGCCAGGGCCTAGACTTAGGCCACTGCCATCTGGGTGAATCAGGGATCGGCGGGGGATGACGCTCGTCGTTCGCCGGTTAGCCGGACGGAGCCATCTTGCCTGCTTCCCTGATAGCACTAGCGAGCGATCGTATGTCGGTCGACATAGGCCGTCGGTTGCTAGTCACCGTGATGTCCCCAGGTGCCACAGGGTGTTGCCACAGTATTGGGGTAACCCTCGGGGGGTAATACGTGTCCCCCCAAGAAGGGTCCGGCCGGCGCCACCGGTGGAGTCGTTGTTATGTGCCGCTGGCGTTCTGACGTCTCCGCCACTAGGTGGTCAGGTTTTAATCGGTTCCAGTCCGATATGACCCGCCGTCGGCCAGTCAATGATGCAAATGACGATTTTTGGTATCTCTCTAGAGATGGTTTGAACTTTGAAGGAAATCGGAAGGAGATTTGCAGTTAACAAGCTACTGCATGTCTGGAAAAAATGTTCTTATTTTCCAACAAATAAACAGAATATTTAATTTTCTAGCTGCTACGCTGCCCACGCCGGATATGGTCTAGTGTCACTAGATGTCTATTTTTATTTCCAGTGTCACTAACACGAGTACTGAAAGCGTTCTCCATAGCCAACATGAGCCTGCTGGCCACGCTGCCCATGCTGGTGTGGGGCACGGCGGACACGGGCCCGGAGACGCGCGCGAGCCACTACCTGCTGGTGTTCCTCTACAGCGCCGTGGTGTTCTACAACGCTTTCATTGGTATGTAACCTTTTTAAGGACTCCATTCCCCGGGGTGCTTACCAGACCACTTTTTTTTAATCTAAGCCTAGCGTTAAGGTAGCCGGGCTACGTGATGGTAAGTAGCGGAGGGGGCGGTACTCCCTGGGCCTCTGGTCTTGGGGGCCTCCAAATGGCTGCAAGGTCCCTTCATAAAATCGTAAATAAGGCTTTTGAAAACTTATCTGTTACATTACTTGTAACGCCTATTACATATTATTTTAATGTAATACATACAGATTTAAATATCCATACGTGAACGAGCGAAATTTTACACACTTAACTAGGCTTTTCGAAAACCACTATTTTTGTTAATGTAACTGTTCTGTAACATTACATTTTCTTTTTCAGTGCTCTACGAGTCACCGAAGATATTAACATTGCTCGTCCTGGCAATAAGTACCGCCGCAAAGTACCAAGCTACATTCCATGTTACGCCGTTAATAAGAAGAATATTAGTGTAATTGAGCCCTTTTTGTGGACCCGAAAGAACGGCCTTAACTACAACTTTGAAGGTTTATTACACGGCCTCAAACCAAAGAATTACCATTTACTAATTTACACAGTTGTTAAGTTTCTTAAATATATAGCACTAGCTTTTGCTCGCGACTTCGTCCGCAGAGAAGTCGAAAACCCCTTGGGGGTAGAATTTCGAAAAATCCTTTCCTAGTGCTCACTTAGACAATGAAAGGAACTCCTGTACAAAATTTCAAGTTTCTAGGTACAGTAGTTTCGGCTGTACGTTGATATGTCAGTCAGTTAATCAGTTTTTCCTTTTATATATATATTTGCCTTTTATATATACATATAGATAGATAGGAGTAAATTAATATGTATATGTGAATGTTGATAGATTGTTGGTAGGTACTATGAAAAATTCGGATTGCATGTTTTATTTTTAATGTATAAAGGTAGCAAACGAGCATGCAGTCCACCTGATGGTAAGAGGTCACTGCCGCCCTACATCAGTTACCATACCCAAGTACAATTAAATCATACCTAAGTTTGATCACAGATGCATTGGTACCACTGAGGATTAAGATGTTCACCTTGTGTATATAAGTGTAGCCGGCAACCACGCCTCTCCAAATTGAATCACAAGAATAGCTTCACAGAAGATTGAGGGTGGCCGTGGTACCTTACCGCTCGAACTAACAAGTTCTACCACCTGGTAAACCGTAGATGGTGAATCATCAATGACAAATAGACGGTATTATTTGAACTTTGTCACAAGCGTCTAGTAAAAGATGAATAAAGATAACTTAAATCTTATGAAAGCTCAGTCAAACTCCATGAATCTGAACTTTGTCACAAGCGTCTGATAAAAAATGAATAAAGATAATTAATAAGAGAATAAAAATAATTAATAAATAAATGAATAAAGATAATTAATAAATTAAAGTCTTGAAAAAACTCAGTTAAACTACATGACTTCTAGCATCTGATTTAATAAATTCAATATATTTATAATAGTCCACACGTTATTTTATAAGATGGCATAATATAATTATAAAACGAATTAATAATATCACAGAGTATTTATTTCAAAAATATATAATTTAAATATTTAATTTTACATTTGGTTCTTAACATTTAACAATGACTGCATCTTGTACAGACAAGCTTAAACAATGAAATACTACAGATAAGTATAAATTCTCATGCATTTCAAGATATTTATTTTATATGAGAATAAAGAATTTATTTTAATATTTAAATGCTTTTATTCATTGTTAGATCCTTACCATGTTTAAAAATAATATGTCTACTTAGATATTTATAAAACATACATTAATATTACGCATATAAATTATATTTATTATGAAATATTTTGACAGAATTGGGGATTATATGTTCCTTAACATTTGTATTGGATGCGAAGCGATAGGACATATAGTCTATCGATAGTCGAGGTTTAACTAATAGCATCATAATCAATGGCCAGGTATCAGTAACGATTTACAGCAATATTATTGATCAAATTGATAGAAGTATGCAATACCACGTAAGTATCATAATAATTGAAAGACGTAAAATAGATATTTTATGTATTTTACATCAATATTTTTTGAATTAATTATTTTACAAATCTATCTGTAGACATGTAAAATCATTAATAATCATCTATGTTATCAACAGTTCTGCTAATGGAGATCTAGCTATTATGTTTATTCCATTGACATTTGATGTTACTATCAATAATACTATAGATATCCTGAATATACAGAAGTCAACTATCGATAGTTCTGTAAAATACACACAAGTAAAATTATGTTTTTGATCTATTTCCAATGAAGTTTTTGCTTTATATTGATGACTGATGCACCTCAAATGTACATAGAAATTACTAAAAAAGTGTATTAACATATACAAAAAGTTAAACTATAGGTACATATGATTTACTTTTACTGAATAGGAAAACCTCGATGCTGTATAAACTTTTGAAGCTTAAAAACAATTGATAAAAAAGTACAAAAAGAAAATTTGGTAATGTTACATTAGTGCTGAATTTTAACTTAAATGCATTTTGCTTAAAATAGTTGCTACAAGGTACTTCAAAAATAGAATACTTGAGAGATTGTTTGTCATAGTGTAAACATGGATATTTTAATTTTAGTACTTAATAACCATTATATGAATATGTATTTATAATAAATAATAATATCCAATACAACAAAATAAAATGATTATAAATATTTGTTTATTTTCATTCTCATTATTTATATAAATAATGATTTTTATTCCCAGTTTGTTCTGTATTCTTTAAGTTTTGAAAAGATTCAAATTATACATATTCATATCCAACTTTAAAATAAAATAATACGAATGGCAAGATAATATTCAATTGTGCATTTTCATTTCACCATTAACAAACCTAAGCAATAACCAATATTACAATCTTTAGATTTGGATATACTTCACTATAATCTTTGAAACCCTACACGACCATTGAAACTCAAGAATGGTTTGCAGCTTTGGGCATACCATACTTTAGAGATATACAAATTTTACCAATGTTGAATGTTTTTTTTTTTAAGTGAAATGCAGCACCTCCTCTGGTACATAAATAGTAAAAAATACCATAGTAGTCACCTGCACTAATTGAGATTGAAGCACACCCAGAAATTTGTGCATTTTGTATTATTTAAAAATGTAATATTAAAACAAATGCTGACTTTTATTACACTTCCTTATGTTTGAATTAACCAAATAATGCTGATACTTAGTTAAATGTCATGGCATTTTAATAATTCTAAAACAAACATCTTAATAATGAAGAGTATGTTAGATTTTCTACTTTTATTTTTTAAGTTAGAAAATTATATTTTAAAAGGAATAAAATTCGTTACAAAAATAACACTTCAGTCTTTGGTGACATTGAGCACAAGCATAATCAAATAATTCATTATTATACAAAAACGAAATCACAAAATTATACCTATGGTACATTATATGTTATTTATTAAAAAGGTTAGTTAATAAAAAATTCAGGGGAACATAACACCATATTTTTATGTGTGACCAACATAAATATGTAACAAATGATTATATTTGACAAATATTGGAGTATTTGTCATAGTAACTTGACATAAATGCTAGTATGACAAATAAGTGACACTATAAATAGGACCAAACACTTACTTAACATAAACATTACAATATCAGAAAGTAATATTACTGGTAACTTTGATTTTTATGCACAGGGTTAGTTTTTAAACAACAAATTGGAAGACAATAACAAGTTGTATGAAAGAACATTACATTTTGTTATGTTATAATTTTGGATAGGTAGTAGATTTTTGTAAAATTCACATATTTTTTTATCAAAAAGCAATAAGTTTTTTTGTCTTGTTTATACTAATTACAAATAATAATTATATAATATGTATAAATGTATTAATAATTATTATAATTACGAAATGCAACCAAAGATAACATAAGATATATGCAACATAACTTTACATTATAATTTTAATGAAGAGATGATTTTACTCAGACCATTTGTAACCAACAAAATTTGTGCAAATATTAATGAATTAGAATATGAAAAAGCATTTAGACAGTCATCTTGTTACTGAAGAGGATGCATAAAAAAATTCTCCCGAATAAAAATAGAATAAACATTTACTTGACACCTACTTAAACACAGACATAGCTACCCTGAAGACTATATTGAAACACATTGCTACACATTGTAACAAATGTAGCAAATGATGGACTACAGAAATAATATAGTTGGTAGTAGATATTTATAACATAGACACAATATAGCTATTAAATAGATGCAGGATTGTAATATAAGGGACTAAAAACATAAATAGATAATTCTTGCATCCATTCACATATTCCAATCCCAGTTTGAATTTTACATTATTAGAAAACTTCTTTGTTTCAACTTTGGCTACTTTATCAATATTTAATGTAATATTTTTTCATAATTAACTATTAAAGTTTAGTAAATTGATCGAAAATAAGTTTCATAGCCAACTCCAATATTTGATACAATTTTGTTTTTGCACGAGATATTATAATATTATAATTTGGAGGTGGCAAACAAAAAGTGTAATAGTTGGAAATTAAATTGTAAACTTAACTGTAAAGACAAAATTAAAACCATTTCATTGAAATGTGATTTTGATTAAAATAATTATATATACCACATTTTGTATTGACTTTTTGTTCAAATCAGGCAAAGAGGTAATTAAATTTGTTGAAAAATCATTAGTAATAAAGAAAACTATAAGTAAGTATATGGATACTTACTACAATTCGTTAATAACAAAATTGCTTGTAGAAATATATATATCATACATTGTTTTGTTTGCCACCTCCTGATTTTTTTATTGACTCATTGTTTTTGAGAAAGTGAAGTAACACAGAAACTAATACCAGATTACACTGCCCTCTTTAATTTACTTCCAAAGAATAATTCTAATAAAAAGTACTATACAGATGAAATAGAGTAGCTAATGTTGGATATCTAGATAGCCTTAGTACACCATTTTAATGAGACAAATAGTACTTTCCACCCATCATGTAGAAGGTGGTATTGGATCCACAGGAAATGTCAAAGAGTACTACCAACATTTATCATATTTGTAACAGTAAAACATTTTATTTCTATGCTAAATATAACATGGATCCACTGTTCGAACATTCTATTGTTTAAATATAAATGTATAGAAACAATTTTTCCAATAGAATATCTATTCGTCCACTGACGTCTGGGAAATGGCTGACTATGCCAATTTTGTATATGTTGTTTAGGCCACATTTTTTACTACATTTTTTTATTTAATTTAGTTACAAAAGGCTCAACTGTAGTAAAAATTATTGTATTCAATTCTCTGCTTATTATATTGCGGCATGCATAATATATGAATATGTATATAAAGACAAAAAATACTGCAGTACTTTGTAATGACATTGTTTGCAATAACATTTTATAAATAGCTTATAAGTCTATTGCCAAAAGAGCATGATGCTGCCCAAAAATAAGTGTATATGACCTTTACAATGGTCAGAAATAAAAATAATGCATTTTATATACTAATCCATTTTTTGCAAGTCATTGAAAATTAATTTACCTCAAGATATGAGTATTACTTTTATGCAAGGAAAAATATCTTTAAAATGGAAATCATATGCAATTATATTCTGTTACATAAACATAAGCAATTGTATGAGTTTTAAAAACTTGTATGTATGAGTTTTAAACTTAAAATATGTAATGTTTAAAAAAACAACATATTTCAAAAATGTTAAATGTTAAAAGGACAAAGGTAATGTGGATTACTTTATCTGATTCAATACAAATGCAACATAAAGTAGATAATGTTTAACAGACAAAAGCTGCTTATCAACAAATTATAGTAAGAATATTGTTATCAATTCAGACATTTGTCTACTTAGTATAATGATAGAATCGAACGATCAGTTCTAGAGTGATCTGAAATAATAGTAATAACAAATATTAATTACAGTTCGAAAAATACCCGGAAAATCAAATCAAAATCTTTTATATTAAAAAATGTTATATCGAACAAGAGAATGTTCGAACAATGGTAACAATTACAAACTAGAAATAAATTATTGAATTATAGAAACACCCAAAAAACATTACGGACTGAGAGGCGGATCGTCGTGCCCAATCATCACATCTTCGTACATGATGTCATTGTTTCTCCTCGAGTTAATCTTCTGACGGACATAGTCCATTAATTTATACTTCCTCACGACTAGCACGAGGCCACATGTTATGAGAGCAATGGTGAATATAGAGACGACTGCGACTGTAGTATCGTGGGACTCGTATCCCGGCACGTCTTCCACACAAGCGTCCCCATCTCTCGTGAAGCCATCCACGCAAACGCATTGTGACGTCAATTGGATACATATCATGTTTTCCGCTGGACATGCTTCAAGATCGGTTACGTTGCAGGGCAGGATGTTCTCTGTTAAAAGAATAAAGCTCACAACATGTTCGAAATAAATTGATTCAATTAAATAATTGCCTTCTTACCCGAACAAGTGCATTGGGCGATGCAGAGTATCAACGCCGCAAATATATCGATTTTCACCTTCATGGCTGCTTTGACCGGCGCCGTAAATAATCACATCACAATGTAACGGGACACTTTTTGCTTGTTTCGCAAAGATTTTATGCTTAAGATTCGATCGCACAAGCAAAACAGAAACAGAACTGTGTCAAAATGTCACGAACGTCAGAGCGGACGTCACAAGAAATAACAATCACACACGTTCCGTTTCATCGTTTTCTGTTTTGATATTGCGTTTCAGTTTTTGCTCAAGATTTTTTTTATGTAAAAAGGTACGAATGGAATTTGGTTAAATCTAATAAATATCTTAAATAACATTATAAAAGGTTTATTTTTCTGTGCGTCAATTAAAAATATGCAAATATAATAACGTATGCTATTTTTTTCTTAGTATGTCTGGTGCTTAATAGTAAAGAAACGTTATGTGTAGTCCGTTACACGCATAATACAAACAAAATATTACCAATACGCAGAACTAAAATAAAAGTTATATTTAGGACAAAGAGATTTTATTATTATATCCTTAATTAAAGTGAGTTCTAAAACTGACAAAATTGTACATTATTTACCAGTAAATAATAGTTATACAATATAAGTCATTGATGGCGTTTGTATAAATGACAAAATATTGCAAATTATTAAATTTTTTCACGAGTCTTTTTATCCCAAGCAAGCCAAGTACTGTATTCTATTACAGTACCTTTACCTTTATAGATAAACTATTATATCAGGATATCAGTCACGTAAAATTACTTAACTACTTAATAAACTTATGTAGCTACGAGGTACAATTATTGATCTTTTATAGTAGTTCTCTCTGGAAACTATAAAAATATTTTGTGTCCTCGTAAAATCTATTACTAAATACATAAAAGAGTTATGTTTAACATTTAATCTATCAGTCCTGAAAAACATATGTTCTAGAGGATAAACTTAGGTATGGTATAATGTTCTTAACGCTACTTCCTAGATTTTTCTAGAAGTTGAAATCTTCATCGTTTTCTCCCCAAGTGTATTTCTCTGGAAGAGTGTAATCCCTTTGGTCATGTCCGTACGCCTCTACTCCACCATTGCCATCACTCGCTCCCTCTCTGAAAGGCAAGACAAATCGTCAAACTTCTATTTCATGCCGATTTTAAAGATTTAGAATTAAGGAAGGCGTTTGACATGAAGTAGGTTTTAAACATTTGGCGTCATCATCTGCCATTGTTTTTCTCAATACAAAAGTTCTCTTGCAAAACGAACGAAATTTGAAACTTGGAACGAATAAATTAAATTGACCTCACGGAATGTAGTTATTTGGGGGTAGAACTTCACGCTATGACATTTGTACTCCATGTGGGGAGATATTAATGTCCGGTAGTAATCTCTTAACAACAGGGAACCTGTATCCTAGTTTATTAAGAATATAGTACTTGTAGTACAATATCTAGTACAAATACTAATACGGCTAGAATACTAGTCATGATTATCACTATCACGTAGAAATACCCAAAAAAATTAAAGATAATTATTATAAAACTTACTTCAGTTCCTCGTGATGTCTATGTTTCTTCTTTTCTTTGTTTTTTGCCTTCTCTTCATGTTCTTCTTCTTCCTCCTCATATTCTCGCTCGGGCTCTTCTTTAGCTGCAAAGTAAAGAATGAATGAAAATGCATTATCTTCCGAAACAATACCTTTATTTTTTTTTTACATACAAACATAAACAATAATCAATTTTTCAAAACGAATTAAAAAAAAAATTGCTACTCTTTTTCTCCCTTCCGTTTTAACATTTTTATTTTTAAAATTAAAATTTCCATAGTAAAGGTACAGGGTGAGGGTATATTTTTTATGATGAATTCTAGTATTTTGTACTAAATAATTGTATTGTCAAATGTTTTTGATAAATCTATCCTAAGTTAAACTTAAATTCCCTAAAACCTAATCCTATAAAGATGACCTAACAACAATATGCTTTATATATTAGAATATTTGTAACCTTCAACATATTTATAAAAAAGTAATAAGGTAATCTTACTTATAAATGAAAAGATTTTTTAAGCCTTCATGATTTCTCAGTATCTCAGATTTCAGTATTTCATAATCATATTTAAAATATCCACTTTAAAAGCCGCCTAACGAATTTAACCGGTCTCCGTATAAGAGGGGCAGATCTATCACCTTTTCTCTCGTGTTTATGGCTGTGGGCTCCTTCCTGGCCCTCATGTTCCAGTCCGAAGGAATCTTCTTTCTCAATCGCATAATTGTCTCCAGCCTTCTTGTGGTAAGAGTCGAAATGCTGATATCCCTTCTTGCCGCCACCAGACTTCTTGCGCGAATAACCGACCTCGCCGTCACCTTCGTTTTCATATGATGTGTGGTAATCATCGGGCTGAAACATACAAACCATTACAAACCGTTACAAAACTAACTATCTGTAAGTATCTACTCGTATGCTACAATTGCTACATAACAAACGGAATACGGAATAACGGTATTTGTACGTGTGCTCAATGAGTACTAGTGAGGATTGGACACTCTACAAATCAATCATAAATAAAATGTGAGAATGAAATCAAGTAATGTCACACAAAATCTTGTGGATAAAACGATACGATCTTGTGGACTAAAGGCACAGAAATAGTCATACTTAGTACAAAATTAAAGGATTCCAGTTAAAATTTTCATGTCTGTAATTTTATTATTCTTCACGGTATCTTCTCGTTCAAGATACAAAAGGTCATGGACTTTACTATTTACATTATTAAAGTTACCAAATAAGAAAAGAGTCAAAATTTCAGTATTTCCTTGTATTTGGATTTCAAAATATTTGAATTTAACCAAAAATAGATTAAGTTCTCGTTAAGTATCAAATTTTGGATGAATTATCTTATCAAAATATTCCATAATTCCACTTACCGCTGCTGCTCTTACTTCTCGAACATATGAGCCTACAGACATCGTATCATCAGCAATTTCCAGGTCTTCAAGCGTTGTTGGAAGACTCGCAACGTAATGCAAAATACAAAGAAGTAGTAATGATTTCATTGTGGCTGCGATTCTGTAAAAAGTATGTTTATCTTATTATAAAATTGTGATACTCTAAAACTCCCATTTAGAATAAGATCATAAATAAATTTGACACAGTATTTGAGGCATAAAAATCTACAAATTTAGTTAACTATAACTATATTTAGATCCAATCCGTAAGTATATAACGTTAGAAAAAATCCATAATATAAGAAATATTTACGGTATTGTAAACTTGAAATTCATATTTCACAAATCACTTTTAACACACTGAATGAAAAACTTCAAAAAACACCACAAATTATCCGTAGCACGAAGAAAAGTTACGTATTAGTTCTCCAGTTAGTTTTTGCGACAATATACTTGTGTATTTTATTTTATTACCTTACTAAATTGACACAAAAAGCCTCGATATCCAGGTCTGTTCATAAACTCCATACAATAATTCAGAAGTTCTATTTTATATAACGGTCGATTGCGGTCTGATCGATCTGTCGCAATGTTTTGTTATTCGTCGATACCTACTTCGAGAAGTCCTTCTATCACTGAACGAATTTCTTGTTGCATACCAAATTAAATAAAGTTGTGTTTGCTCGTAGTTTTTTGGACCCATTTCAAAACTATCGCCTCTGAAGACCGATGGAGCGTATCATCGTTTATGAATGACTGTGGCCTTGAATTAGCCGTAACTGATCACAAAATTGGATTTAGGATAAAAAAGCGTCTTTGGAAATCTGAAACTAATTTGTTGCTTTTCTTTTCGCCATTGTTGATTCTTGATTGATTAATCTGAAAATTAACGTCTTCTCTGCCTATATATTTGTTATTTTACACTACTAATAGTTTTTACAATAAATAAGATATCAGGGTGACTAGAATTTTTTAGAATTTTTTGTTACATTGCTATCAACCAATTCTGTATCGCTTATAAAAACAAGTCGAAATAAATGTAGTCATACAAAAAATCCACTGCAATTGCTATTAAAATTATTAGACAATCTTTTCATATTTAATTTTTATTTCAGCTGGTCTTCTTCAGTTTTGATTTCACCATTTCGTTATTTCCTGTTTTCGCATGATTGTTTAGAAAATAAACTTTCCAAGCTTTCGACATTACACGGTTACCAAACTATCCGTTGGTTAATCAATTCTTATAGGACAGTATCAATAGTTCTGTATTACTCCAACGATAAGAAATCACAACCTACACAAAGACATGTACGAAATAGTTGTCAATTAGAAAGCTCTGTTTAGCAAGTAACTCGGTTTGGAAACTGGATGGATGTAAAAATTATACGAAAGTTAGTAAGCATACGCAATTTAAAATGTCAGGTACATTTTAATTAATTGTCCACATGAGAAAATAAAGAGAAACGTTGTTGATTGCAAATTAAAACAATGGCGGGCTGAACATATGTCTCATTACCAATCATCCTTCATATTTTGTGTTTCTTTTTATAAAACGTGGTCACAGTGGAAACGAAAAGTTGTCACACAGTTTTATGAGAGTGTTTTTTGGTAAAATTTAGTACCACTTAAATTAATTTAGTACCACCGAATATTGTACATAAAAATACTTACTAGGTAACATATCCCTACAAATGAATTTTGTGATCGTAAAATTCCTAAAAGCCGTTTTAAATTTATAGCGTAACACAATATAAATAAAATAAACTTTATAACCAATAAACGGTGAAATAGATAACATAAAGAAACTTATTGATTTTATTAAATTAGCGGTTGGGTTGTGGTTTTATACGTGATCATATTAATCTTGTATTACATTTCAATTCTATCTATTGACTTTCATAATTTGTAGCTGCTTCCACATAACTTTAACAAACAACATTATTTATAAAATAATATGGATTGCTAAAGTAAGAGATGATAATAATAGAGATGAAGATAATTATAGAGAGATAATTATTTTTCACTGTTCATCGGTATCTACGTTATATATTATTTGTTTTAACTAATTTGACACACCAATGATAATTAGCATGCCAATGCAATTACAATGTAGCCTAAAGACTAATAAGCAATTTTAATTTGACCTAAACTACTAAATAAATTTATACCTAAGAATAAGTCC
>DWNR01001289.1:0-15558 GCA_018250455.1 Polygonus leo
TGGGCGGCAGTGGCCACTTACCATCAGGTGGACTGCATGCTCGTTTGCTACCTTTACACAATAAAAAAAAAAAAAAATTAAGTGTCTCCTAATTCCAGTTAAAGAGATACAGTTCTGATAGACGGGCGGACAACGGAGTTTTAGTCTCACTCCGTTGGCACCGTTTAAGTACGGTACCTAAAAAGAAATTCTATGCATTTTGTGACAGTTTGGTAAAGAGAAACTCTATACATTTTTGTGACTACTGCTTTTGTGTTTACTATGTCCAGTTAGTGTAACAGCCGAGCCAGTAATACAGGCTGGCTTTCACTCAAAACATCCCAATGAATTACTTCCTTTTGACAATATCTCGGAGCCTGATTGAAATCCAGAAAAGCTGGAGCATATTCTACTTTGAAATGCGAATGCTTTTACGCGAACATTTTTCTGTAACTCTATTCAAAATATTCTGCAGTTTCAGTTAGTTTGTGAATTACAAATAAGTCGTTTTGCAATGTTGTAATGCCAGTTTAAAGGGAGGAAACTGAAATTTGGTAGAAGTTGTGTATTACTCCACTTTTTATCCGTCTGTCACACGGATCTATCTTTTAAGCCGTAACAGGTAAGTAAGGCCAGAGATTGACCAGGTGGTAGAATTCGTATAGTTTGTTCGAGGAGCTACCACCACAACCCTCATGATCATCGGACAATCAGTTATAGGAATTGAGCTTCAGTTTTTTGAGAGCAGTTTTGTTGCCTACCATACTTTCGAGGGAAACATAGTCCTCAGGTGTCAACCCATCGGTAGTTAAGTTCAAGTCAGTCGTCCTTGGAGTTAATTAGAGATTGGATGGACTGCTAACTATTATGCTCATTTTATAATATAAGTAGTTGCAACTTTGCAACTTTGTTTGCGTCATATAAGAGAGTGTGGGAATTTTTTACTCGGTTATTTAAACATTTTTCGTCGATACTCCGCTTATAGCCTTCCTATGGGCTATTCAACACAAAATATTTTTTCAATTCGAACTAGTAGTTCATCAGCTTTATATTATTAGTATAGATATATATAAAATTACTTTAGTATTTGTGACATATTTAATACATGTATTAAAATATGTCTTTGTAATACGAAGAATAACCGACATACCGCTGACCCAAAATTTTGCGGACTACCACTTAATAGAATAAGTGCAATTTGAGGCGGGAAATATGGATCGCGGTCGCATTCACAATCCACAATAAGACACATAAAGCTGTTCATATTTTCATTTTATGGACAGTAATGATATCAATAAAACACGTGTTGGTTGATGATTTCATCTGTCAAGAAAATTGACCAATCTCGATGGTAATTGGTAATATTTTGATTGCCGTCGTACCTTCAATCAATATGTAACGGTTATGCTACAAATCAACTTGACACAACTAGTTGATTTTATAACCAGTTTTACAAGTTGTAAAATAAACAATTTGTATGTATCTTTTTCATCGTGAAGGCAGCAAACGAGCGTGCAGTTCACCTAATGGTAAGTGTTTATTGCCGTCCATGGACCATCAGTAATCATCCCCAAGTACAATTTAATCATACCTAAGATTGATCACAGATGCCTTGCTATCCCTAAGGACTAAAATGTTCGCCTCGTGTATAAGTGTAGCCGGTTACCGCGCCTCTTCAAATCGAAACTTCAAACAGAGGACTATGAAGGTGGCGGAGGTACCTCCCCGGTCGAACTAAACTGGTTCTACCACCTAGTCAAATCTTCCATATATTCAAAATAAAGATATTTTAAAAAATACAAATAGATGTGCAGTTTACTTGAGATAGTTACATTAAATTAGATACTCCAGGAAAATTTAAAATAAGGCATTCTAATGGAAGTGTAGTGGAATGTAAGTTTGCTTGTCTTGTGGATAAACAAACAGATTACTAAAACCGCAAACTTAGTAACAAGACTATGTTTTCTCCGCTGTACTCCCAAAATATACAACCGAATACTATAACGTCGATATAGAACGTTTATAAGTGACTGTCGATAAATAATTTAGTTGTTTTGCCTTTGTATGTTATGAATGTGAATATTATAGTTAGTAGTTCATTTGTCGGATAGCAATAAATTCGCGTAATGACATGTCGAGCCACGCTTACGGTAACAAATAACAGCGTCGAAGCAACTACTACACAATTAACTGGTACGGATATGATTAGAGACCGATACATAGCATTCTATGGCGCACTAGACGTACAATTTGTGCCATAATCAAATATCATGCATCTACGCGTAACTAATTCTAGTCAACTTGTGACACACTTTCAACAGAAAAGATAGATAGGTTGTGTCGGCAAAATGACTGGATTTTCATAAATAACACAAGATCTGCGCATGAATGGAATGATTCGATTCGCTCGAACCAGCTGCGCTAAGGAGCGCGTAGAATCGCGCGATTTGATACGCGCCTCCATCAACTTTGCCTTTGTCAAAAGGCAGGCTAATAAAGTTTAGCAGATGTGATTTTCTAAACAAGACATTAACAAATGGCTACCAGTTGAATCGCGCGCCGTACAGCCGGGAAACTAATCTTAGTATGCTATTTTCTCTACTTCAATGAATAATATGAAAGCTTGATCATAACTTTGATTTTACTGTACACGGTTCTGAAACAAATATTGTTAGTTGTAAGGTATTTCTGTTCAGTACTGCAAGACGACATACGGTCTTTACTTTTTTTATTGTATAAGTAGAATCTAATACTTCGTGTTACTATTGCATTCCAATGAGTTTTGTTCCACTCATTTTAAAATAATCTTTTTATTATACTTACTTCATTTTATTGATCCCTTTTTTATTTTATAAATTATTCTTATTAGTGATTAATTATTATACGTTACTTATTTTGCCGATACTTATATGGGCATACTTACTTAGTATACTTATATGGGCATTATATTTTTATTCGCCTATAACAACTATAATCTCCATAATCTTGTTTATTAATTTTTTTGACATTTCTAATAATAAAAAAGCAGTTAATTTACAAATAAAAATGGCACATACCTCATCAGAATTACGTTGTTAAACAACATTGATACTACTTTGTAATCAAACCTCTCTCCTCGTACCAGCCAAAACAAATACCTTAATCAAACAAGAAAATGTCTCGAATAATGGTATGCTGTTCACAAATTTGAAATTCAAACATGGATACTCACATCGGTATGTGAATGATTTAGCAACACAGATTTTGCAAAAACAATCTGGTCCCATTTTGTTTGTGCTATCGCCACACGATCGCTATCAAGCAGATTTTAATGGATCCCGCCATTCGTAGTCCATACCTCGAATTCTTTATGTCCTACAACATTTTGAATCTGACAAAGAAACGTGGCCGCATCATTAAAGCCTATTGTAGCGAATTTAAAATTTTCGAAAAGCGAATTCGTCAAACGTAAAACAATTCGATACGCGTTTGAATTTGTTGTTTGGGTTGACTTCAATTCAATTTCTTCGTCGTCCATTTCGTTCGCGTGAATTGGGTCGCGTAAACGGGTCCGCCCTTTTGGGACCAAAACGTTATTTTTTTCACACAGATTGCGCGTTCTTTGATCTTCAGAATGTGTGCGTTAAGCGTTCCCTACGCTTTGTGCGACGCTGTGTGTGTCTTGTACAACGCGTCGTCAACGACACCCAGCGGGATGTAAAAATGAACCAAGAACGATTCGCAATGATTTTCCCTTTTTACTCGGGAATGCTAAGGAGAAAATATGATTAAGTCTCAAGGACTTGTTGTGTCAGATATTTTTATTTTATTTTCAAAGGTCTCTAATTTGCTTAGACATGTCAAAGAGTGGCTGAATATTCATGATGTTGCGAGGTAATGGCCTAACACAGGAACATCCTATGTTTCTATTTTTGCTTTCTTTCTAAACATCTGTATTTCCTTTCAAATATTTCGTGGATGTTCACGGTAATTATAGTGAGACCAACTTTTCCACTTTGAAAGCAGAATTCCAAAAATAAGATTGGATATATTATATAATTTACAGATTGTATCAATTTATTAATCAATGTAAAGAACGTTTGTAGTAATTAGTTTTAAAAAATAATGTAACATGAAGAAAACATTTTTTAGTAAATTTACCATCACCTAAGAAAATAAATAATTTAAATAATTTTTAAATTTATTTGAATAATGTTTATCGTTTACTACTGGTCAGTCATTGCCCAGCGTTTTAAAGTATCTTATCTTAATAGATAAGTTGGTCTTAGTTCATTAAAATTGTTTGGTAATTTTGGAGATTAGCGAAGACAAAAAACATTTGTAATACGACATATTTCAATCAGAACTACGACAAACATTTATTTTACATAAACCTTATAAATGTATTGTTAGTAGCACCTACTTTGTATTAAAGTTGCACACCCAGTTCCGAAAAGTTCAAAGTTGCGCTTTATAACTGCCCCAGTTGTTAGCTCATCAAGTCCTAAACGAGCAAACAGCGTTTCGTGCCAAATTTTCGAGGCAGGTGTCTAATCTAGTGAGAGCGCACTGTGTCGAGTGTCGCCACTCGTTTGAATCTCGACACCGCTGAGTGTTGTGACGTCACTTCCACTAATGTTAGTAATGTCGAGTTGCTCTAGTTGCAGCCTGTAAAATAGTATACGTATTATGTGCCTAAAACAAGGTTAAATTATTCAATTTACATTAGTTTGGTTAACAAAAGACCGCATGGCCGTTGGCCGTTCTCACTATACATTTTTAATAGTTTCTCAGTTTTAACCAAATAACAACAACACTACTTGATTTTTTTTTCGTCTATTGACAAATCTAATATCCTCAGAGGATCAAAGTCCTACTTGAGGTGAGCAACATATTAGATTAAAACAGTGGTTGCCCCTCTTGCAAGTATTTATGCCCACATAGATCCCACCAAAAAGCACATTGCTGATGCAACTGTGTGCGATGGTACCGCCGAGGCAGATATCTAATCTAGTTAGAGAACACTACAGTACAAATAGTACTACCACATTAACAGTTTCTTATTTTTTCCTTATTGTGCATCATATTTTTACTCAAGACTCAATAGATAGTCTATTGTAGTATAACGAATAAATAAATATTTGTTTAAATTAAACAATAACAACAATTTATTTAAATTTGATTTTGTCGCTGTATGGACAAGTCTAATGAATATAAGATTGATCGAAGTCTTGCTTGATATTGACAATAGGTGCACTTCCATAACCGAGTATCAAGATGATCCAGAGATCGCCTCTGATATAAGTATGATTAGTTACGTCTTTATAACCTTTAATCAATTTGATAATTAACGACCGCGCCACGAAAATAGATATGCGGTAAATCGTATATCGTTTGTTACTTCCAACATTTTGATTTTTACAAAGTTTATTTTTATAGCAAATCAAAATACCTATTCCTTAAAAGTGATCAAAGAAGTTCTTTTCCTGTTATCCTAAGATCATAGTTCGGTTCAGTTGGAACGTCTTGTGGCAGATAAATTTGTTATGGTCCGAATTTTTTGTCCTTTTTGAGACCAAAGTTTGATTTAGATTGAGACATTTTTTGTTCCGGATTAGACACAGTCTGGGGCTCTGTAGGTATAGCAAAGTTATTATAAATAATAAGATATCCAAGATTTTTAAAAGTTTTTATAGTATCAAAATAGCTTAAATTGTTTACTTTAAAAGATAATAAAAGTTGCGAGAAGAATAAATAAAAAAGTATTTGATTCAATGGTTTATTTAACTTATTCTGTCTCATGATAGAAAAATACTTACTTTAAAGTAATTATTAGCAAAATAATGAGCAACCTTAACAAAGTTACATGCATTTATATATTTAACATTTTATTTTATTGTCTTACTCGAACTTGACCAATATTAAAACTTTCGTCATTTTGACGATATTTCGCAAGGAGTAAAGTAAATTGACGACGTATTTTACAAGGATTAATTTAAAGTTAATAGCAATAAAACAAACAAAAACCTAAAATACAGAAAGGACAATTCGCTTACGTATCTGTAAATGTATAATAAAGTAGGAAATACAAGAAACTGAATATAGAACTAGGATAATGAAAAGAGGAAAGTAAGGTTACTGCAGTATTTAGCATTTCGTGTACAGAACTCGTTACTTCACAACAGGAAGGCGTGTGGAAATGGCACTTCGTAAACTAGCAGTTACAGCTGTACTGTTGCAAGTATACAAAGTTATGCTAACATTCCTTGAAGGCTTTGACAAAGAGAGATATGGTAGCAGGTAGCATAGCATTACTAGTGCTAACGTTTACTAATCTTAGAAAAGGTTCACGACTCAGAAATGACGTTGCTGATGTGAAATTGTTGTGTATCGATTTTGTTCTTCATCGTTTATCATTTAAAAAATCTATAAAAGCAGCACCTTTCGTATCTAAAAGTTTCTATCCTGACTGAGGGACGAGACAGATTAGTCCAACTGTAACAAGCAGCTATTTCATTGTTTCCTTCGATATAAAAGATAGACTCAGCACCGACATGACAATTATACAAAAATTATTTAGCTAAGCTAATTATTCGCTCTTCGGTTCGCTTATTTTGTGCGCCATTGTGTTTTCTGAAGTTGATTCTATTTTTAATAAAATATCATTATGAGTACTTCAAGATAAGTAGCAATTGACATCTGCAAATGTCCTCCAAAAGTACTTTACAACACAGTACTCTAAGAAATACGGATTTACCAGTTTATTTAGCCACTTAGTCAACTTTTTTTAACTTTTCTTAAATCGTCAAAAATCTTAGTATAAAATTCAAACTTCTTATTACCGGTAATTGTCTCTTTAAAAGTATTAAACAGAATAGATGTTAGACTCTGATCTAATCGAAAGTAACATTTATCAATCATTTCAAAAACCCATCACTCATCCCGATTTTGTGCTTGTATCTATCTACAAGACAGCGTGAAATAAATGAGCGATTACTGTTAAGTTATCTGGTAAAGTTTTGGAAGTTATTCTTAAACAAACTATATAAAAGTTTCATTTTCACGCTTAAGTTTTTTTTAATCGTAAGGTAGCAAACGAGCTGCAGTGCACCTGATGGTAAGTGTTTACTGCCGGCCATGGACATCAGTAATTATCCCCAAGTACAATCAAATCACACTTAAATCTGATTGCAGATGCGTTGCTACATCTGAGGAGTAAGGTGTTCGTGTTAAGTATAGCCGGGAATCACGCCTCTCCAAACCGAAACACAAGAATTGTTTGAAGGAGGGTTATGAGGGTGGCGGTGGAACCTCCTCGGTCGAATTACACGAGTTCTATCACCTGGTCAAGTATTTATAAATCAAGTTATTTACGCACTAAAGCCTTAAACACCTCCGCTAGCCAGAGTTTGATTTAAACGTCTTATGTATACTATTAAAAAGCAAGATCACTGTTGTTATGAAAAATCTATAAAATACTACCTAACCCTGCAAACGTTGTTCTGCTTTAAAAAAATATGAAATTTTGAATGCCTAGGTTTTATTTTGATGTATAAGCTAAATTATTGTAAGTTTCATTAAAATCCATTCAGTAGTTTGTATGTGAAAGAGTAACAAACATCCAAACAAACTTTCGCGTTTATAATATTAGTAGGATACTCTTTTCATCGAGATATCATCTTATGTTTACTGAGAATGGTTCTCGATTTTATGATAAACCACAATTAAGAATGAATAATGATTTCGTTTAATTATCTACCAGTGTTTTATTTAAATCATGTGTTACTTGTACAAACGTAATTTTTGTGAACTACATTACGCGATAAGCGATGATCTTGTTGCAGTACAGAATCACTTGATTTTACTTTATATAATTTTATTTATTTAACCTTTAGTAGAAGACATAGTGATCTTCTAAGTAATTATGTAAACGATGACTTAAAAATATTTATGCATTTGTTTTTATAGTGTTAATTTATTACAAAACCTTTTATTTTATTCAACAGTTTCATTTTAATAAATTTATCCTGTACCAGTTTTGCAGTGTGGGTAATTAGAGCGATACTTAACATAATACTCTCATAGTCAATAATAACACTGTAAACAATTTATTAGTAGGTGATAAATATGAATAAGTAATTACTAATAGTAATGCTAGAATAAAACGTAATGTAAATACTTATTCAGATTTATTATGTAAGGAAATCGCTCAGGTTTATTAGTAAACAAGCAAATTAAATACCAAAACTTTGTTGGTAGTGAAAGTTCCTTACACACCTCAAAAATATTGTCCTCTCGTCGAGGTCGTAAATAGTTGCAGGAACATCATATATTCCAATTAAGTTGAGGTACGATCATAAAAAACATTTCTCGGGGGTCCCGTAGCTAGGGTCGAATAATATTTCATTATGTTCCATGAATAGACCGTATTGAGACCCAAAATATGCAGTTGCCGTGTGGGGTCCTTTGGCTCAGGTGACATAGCTCCGTTACTAATTTGGGCAGCGATTGTACGAAACTATACAATGCTAGGGAATAGCGCGTAAATCTTTAGGAATCGAATAATGTTAAATTAATTCGATCCGCTCGTACCGTGCAATCGGTATGTCCTTTTGAAAATGTTTCATGTTTTCACCTTTATAGTGCGAAAAAGGCTAAATGTCAATTTTAAAGCGTAAAGTAGGTATTGAAAATGTTTGAAATACGACATGATATTTTTATATTCGATATTTTTTTATTTGAACTTATTATTGACCAGTTGGATATAAAGGAGGCCCATGTCCAGCAGTGAACCTCAAAAGGATGGATGAACTAAGTTACTTAATGAACAAGAACAAACTATGTCATATAATAAAAATGGTCACAAATATGTTTAGTAAGTTTATTTTTAGTAAGTTATTTTAGTAGTATAGTAAATTGTTAGAAATTTAATAAGAAAAATAACACAACATTTCAATAGTGCATACTTAAAAATATTGCAGGCACCTGATACACCCCTTCCGACCCAGCGTGACGTAAAAAGCCCTTAATATCCGATCAAAGAACAAAAGACCCAATCTAAAAGCATCGCATACTTTCGCACGTCGAACGAAAAAGTGCCGACACAAACTTTAGTTCCTCACGTATCCTACATCTTATGTCTCAGTATTCACGCTGCGCTAATTTTTCGCCTCAGCGTTCCAACATTTCCAAATCACAACAAAAGATGGTCCGTTACAAATGTCAAAAGTGTAAAAATTAATGACGACAGCCTTTTATTTGGTCCTATTGTCTCGGACAAAGTTGCTTTGTCTATTATAGATGTAATAATGGCAGTGTTTAGCGTCACGGCTTTTGTTGTTTCCAAAAATGAATACCCTGAATGGGACGCGTGGCGCGCGCTCCAAGACACTTTTGAACAATTTTTCTCGCATGATACTTGAATTATCTGAGAAAATTCTGAACAATACAGTGTTGCTTGCTTCACTTGGTCTTAAAACAGGCATGGATGTAAGTTATAAAGAAACGAATACCATTGTTCGTTTAAAATCGTTCACGACGGCTTTGTGAAAAATTATACAGAAATCGAAACACTATGAGAGTATGGAACAGAAATTTAAAAACATGTAGTATTAAGTTACTATTTTACCGTCAGATTTAAAAAATGAGATATTCTTAGTATTCAAAACAAAAAAATATTATAATTGTCAAGAAACAAATTTAATGAAAGTTAATTAAGATGTAGTGAAAACTAGTGATAAATTGCAATACCTATCTACTTACTTACATATGAGGTATGTTATGAAAATCCCAGTATAAATAACGGTAAATTGCATCAGTACGACGCTAATAAACACTCATCGGGATATAAAGAACGGGTTTCTAAGGAAATGCGTGCAGTAAATCATCAGTTGCTCGTCAACGCCTCAACATATGATTGAGAATGCAACTTATTTGTTTTCGCGGAATGCCGACAATCTCAACTGAAGCAGAAACATCGCAAATCTTGCAATTAAAATATTACATCAATGGGAAAAGATGAAATAGAATTAGCAGAACGTATATTTCACTTAGTATATTTGTGGTACGGTAAGTAAGCATGAAGTAAACATTAAACTTCATTATAATTAAATTATTATTAATAAGTAAATTGGATACTGACAAATTTTAAACGAGTTAAAAGTATGTCACTCACATAATTATTAAAAGTAGAACATCCAATATGTTGGTACATATTAAAATTCCAATTAAAAATTATTCGTACTAAAAGGTTATGAAAACCTTTGTAACGTTTAAACAATTTTAATATGGGACCCTCAATGTGATTGTGATTAAAAATTTAAATACCAACGTAAAGGAACAAAACGTTGAACGAAATTAAAAATTAATGGAAACAATAAATAACCTAAAGCCAAACAATTCGAGGAATAAGTTTTAGCAAAACAAAGATTTCGAATCGAAATCCTATTAATGACTAATCGTGGTCAGATTAGAGGAAATATTCGGTTTACGGGCAAGGATTTAAATTTTAATGATCCTAAATCATCCATTCGATACTAGCTGTCGTCGTTCTCAGAAGCCTGTACTAAATTATTAACGTCTCCATAGTATACAACCAGATCTAAATTATATTTTGACATCACAACGAAAGGCATTCGTTTTAACGTCGTAAATTGTGTATGCAAATTTCGCGCTTTTTTACAAGTATTCAGGGAATGGTTTCTGAATGTTTGAAACAATCATCAATCGACACGCGAGGTATTTGCGTCCAGTCCCAGCGTCCAGACTTCGTCTTTAACAGGAAATCATGACATTTACATAATGCATTCGAATGTCTAACAAAATTTACTGCAGACGGTCTTTGAATATTTTAGAGCGGCGCCGTGTAAAACAAAAAGTATATCTTTCCTCTTCTCGAGTGGTTTGAACTAAGGGCTTAATCGTGCTAAATGACCATCTGGACAAAGGAAGCTTAGTAATACTTCCTGCCTAGATAATGTTCTGTTTCTGTTCAAACACAGATTAGCTATGAGAAAGTGGTAAAGGAAGTGTTTTATTTTTTTCTTGACTGGGTTATGGGGTGTATACATGAGTGGGCTTTATAGATCGACAATAAAGACGGAATTATTCATATAGATGTAGAATGTTATGTTAAATTATTTACCTGATGAAGTAAATGAAAAGATGTGTATATTCGTATTGAACAGTTTACTTGAAAATAACGTATGTTTTCTAAAACTACTTTAACTGTAATGTTACATAAAAGATTGTACACAAAATAAGGTTTTCAAAGGCGACTATACATAGAAATAAATTTAAATAGCGTATTTTAGTAACTCATAATTGAATAAATAAAAAAGTCACCATAAAGTTAACTTTAAATGAATTGTGATGAAATAAAAGAAGATTAATAAAACTATATATTAGCATTATTTGAATACCACAATCGAGTGAGTATAAACAAAACTTTAACAGGATCTGATTGCAAATATTGTTCGAATATCTAGCCATGACATATTCTGTATAAAGTGAATACTTGACATATAACCAGCTTTCCTATAAATGCACCTAATTACGATTTCGCAGAAATTTCAACATAACGTAAACACCCGCCCTTTATCGTTGATCGTGAGTTTTGTTCATTCAGTCCTATTTTTCTTGCTCAAAGATAAAATACAGCGTTGGTTTTGGGTGCGGAAAAATGCACAGCACTTCAAGCGCATAAAATGTGTGAACAAAGATATCTTCAGGAAGGATCTCGTTTTGCCAACAAAACGAGGTGAAAATATGATAAAAGTATTCGATATCGGGGATTAAAAACTTGTTTGGCTCCTATCCAGCTTTTAGCAACAAAATATTGTAATAAGAAAATGAGGTATCAAAACTGAGAATGGTATACATCATGTGTATTGTATTTTTTTTATCCAAATATGTACTTGCACTTAAAATAATTATGTATTTACTTTGTTTGACAAATTAACATCAAATGTTAGTCTTGCTATGCTTTGTTTTCATTTAAAAAGTAAGTTAATAAGAGGTCTGACGAACAATGTTCACCTATTTTCATTGACGCCAAATGAGACTATTATTTGATATAAATTGCAATAATCCTTCAATTACTCATATTTTCACAATATTTGAATTCAATTAATGAATTTTATGATTCATAAATAAAATATAATATATAATTAATTATAAATTACTTAAAAGGAGATTAGTGACATGATATTTTGGAGTAATTGTTTAGCCTGCATTTAACATATTCACTAATAGAAATTATTTCCTATATCACTAATTACAGTTTAATTGACTGTGATATATGAAATAGAATCATTTATATTCAATAGCCTTTAATTGACAATAGGATATTGGTTCATAACTGGTATTATTGTACAGCAAATAAATTAATTACTCTTATGAAATTAATTATGTAATTTGGTAAATGGCGGCTTAATTCATCCATAATAATAAACTAGAGAGTTTTTAAAGATAGTTTCGTGAGGAAATTAACATTTTCTTAAATGTGTAATGTAGTAGAACTCATTTAGTTCAACCGGGGAGGTACCACCGCCAGGAGCAATTATTGTGTTTCGGTTTGGAGAGGCGTGGTTGCCGACTACACTTATAAACGAGGCGAACATCTTTGTATTCAGAGGTGGCAACGCATCTGTGACCAAACTTAGGTATGATTTATTTGTACTTGGGGATGATTACTGATGGCCATCGCCGGCAGTGACCATCAGGTGGACTGCATGCTCGTTTGCTACCTTCATACGATAAAAAAAAGTCTACCGTACCACACTTGGCTGCTACCTTCTTTCCATATAGTAAGTAAATCATCATGATATAAAATAAGTGAGGAGTCTACCCCCCAATATTTGGCTGGTTTGGTGATCTTTGGGCTGAAGCCTTCGTATTCATAGACGCTCTGAACCCAACAATGAAATAATATAAGATTATGCATGGTGACAATAATTATAGCGTAGTACCTTGATTGTATTTTGAATTCGTTCTTTAACTATAAGGTTTATACACTTATTAACCTACGTTTAGTAAGATAAGTATACAATTATTTTGAGATTATTCTATCGGTATAACATTTTATGAGACTAGCTGACCATGCAAAATCTAAAACAAAATACAAATATCGCTATTAAAAATAGGGGCTGATGTTACAAGGATAAAAAATTAAAATTGTTTGTGTTTTTTAATGCCACATTAAAAAAAATATAAAAATTAAACTTTTTCTCAGACCCGCCATGTGTATATATAAAATTTCATCAAAATCGTTTGAGCCGTTTGGGAGGAGCATGGCAAAACTCTGTGACATGACGAAATTTTTATATATATAAAAACATATGAATTGGAAATCATATAAAATTGCCTTTAATTCGCACGTTTTAACATACGGCTTCGTTTCTTAATAAGCTTATAGGAGTCAAAGAGGATTAGTACTCCTGGTTTTTAACCCCTATATCTAGTAACCCATATGGTTACGACATTGGTAATGCTTCTTTCAAAACGGAATTTAAAAGACGATTATACAATATCCGCAATGGGTTAATTGGTCAGTGGCTTCGGTTTTTAGAAATGTTTAGCTTAAGATTTCAGACAATTTATGATTTAGATATAAACTAGCTGTCCCCGTGGCTCCGCCCGCGTGCAATCGGCCTGTGTCAATAAGCGGCTGATTCATATTATATAATAAAATTTTAAAATAAAAGAAGCCTAAGTTACTCCTTATTACATCAGCTATCTGCCAGTGAAGAATTATATAAATGAATTATTGGCATATACCTATGATACGATTATAAAAAATTGTTCATAAGAAATACATTATAGTTTAGCTCTAAAACTGTCCAATATCTGAATTTCTTTAAAAGATTGTAACATACGGACTAATACGAAAGTCTATACGATTTTAGGGCTCCATATCCAATGGGACCCTTTAAGTATGTAACAAACTATTCCACTCTGAAAAGTCTACAGTGCCATCTAGGTTTTAATCTAAAATTTCAACTTACAGCGCCATCTGTAGGCAGTCTCAGATACTTTAGATTTGAAATTAATATTTCTGATAACATCTTTTCCATTCAATTTGTATAGACAAAACCCTTCCTACCTATTTGTTCGTTAGCTCATAAGACCGTACAAAATCCAGCTTAAACTGAAGTCCTGAGCAAACTCACCCTGACGTTATCATTCGGTATGAGTGGACCATTGTGCAAAGCCACCCACGGAGGTGTTGTAACTTGTATGATGTACTGTGGGAAAGGTGGGATGAACTGGAGTCAATGGACAGTGCTGATAATGCGGTTATAGGTTATATTGTATCGATATTTGAAGTAACTGAAGCGATTGTTTTCTTATGGATTCAGTGGTACTACTTAAGGATAGTACCAGGAAAGATCTTCAGAGATCAAGATAAGCTGGTTTCTTTATTGCTTCTCTGAATATTTCAGTGGAGTAGATGGTGGTTTAAAAATGGTTCACAAAAAACAGATGTTTGGGGATGTGAAAGATGCTTGCTTCGTATACTGTATACTAATGTGAAAACAAAGAAAACAAAGCTTAAAGAAACTGTATTTTTTATCGAATGCAGGTTGCAATTGAGCATACAATCCACCTGATGGTAAATGGTAACCATTTCCAAGTACTATTTAATCACACCTGAGGTTTACCGCATGCGTTGTTATCCTTGAGGACTAAGACGTTCGCCTAGTTCGTAAGTATAGCCGAAACGCAAGAATTGCTTTACGGAGGATTATGAGGGTGTCGGTGGTGCCTCCCCGGTCGAACTACTTGAGTTCCACCACCAGGCAAAAGCTGAGAATCTTGCAAATCTTGCAAAAGATTCTCGACTATTTGAATTATATCTTCCGATACCAATCAAGATAACTGGTGTAAATTATGATTGACGAAGGAACAAACTAGATGTAATTAGAACCTTAATGTAGGATAGAAAACGAGGAAAATATTATAATTTTAATATGAAGGTAGAAAGGTATGAAGGTAGAAAGGTATGAAGGTAGAAAGAAACATCTCTAGAAGAACACGGGCACAAAATAACCTATTCTCGGATATACCAAATATACACATCATAAAAATCGTTCCAGCCTTTTCGGAGAAGTTCGATTACAAACACTGTGACACGAGAATTTTATATATTAGCTGTATATTTATGGGTACTTATTACTGGCACTACTTTAAAGTTATGAACGCGAATTGAGACGCGCGATGAAACTAGGGTATTAATATTATACTGACGTTAATTCTTGATGATATAATCGTCTTAGTGAGAGGTTCGGTTTGTTCGGCTTAAGTAGACATACGAGGTAGGATACTTACGCTATGTTTCAGGGTTCCGTACAAGAGGGTCTCTAGTATTATAGTTCCGCGGTTCATTCATCCGTCACTCTGTCTAACACAAAGGTATACTCGTTTAGATTAGAAATAGATAGACACAATTTTTTTTTACAGAATGTGTTATATTTACTATTACAACATTTTTATCGAATAATGGTAGCAAACAAGCACGATGTCTACCACCAGGCCAGGTGGTAGAACTCATGTAGTTCGACCGGGGAGGTACCACCGCCACCCTCATAATCCTCCGTGAAG
>DWNR01001290.1:0-15557 GCA_018250455.1 Polygonus leo
CATTTGGCACTCAATACTCTCTGTCTACCCCGTTAGGGATTTGGCGTGAAGATGTGTGTGTGTGTGTGTGTTGTCGGTTTATTTGACCGCGCGTCACGTAAAAAAGAATCAACGGATTTTATGCAATTTTTTTAATGTATCGAGAAGATCCTCGGCCAGGTTGTAGGCTATAAAAATTCACCCTGTAAAAGGAGGAGCAGCCACTACGGTGACTTCGGGGTAGCGGGCGAAGCCATAGGAGCGGCTAGGTTATAATAAAATTTACTATACAAAAATAACTTTGTTATAAATCTTTTCCAGTAAAATTGTTGTAACATGTTGTTGTACATTACGAAACGTAGTTAGTAGGTATAACTTTCAGTTGTTGCTTTACACATTTTTAATAATGAAATAATTTCCACTTGAAGATATGGACTCAATCATATTTATTATAAAGCATACATTTAAGAATACATACATTTCTATTCAAAATAATAAAATTTTAATTTTGTTAGGTAATAACCTAAGCACATTTTTCATCTTAAAATGTTAAAAAACAAATCATCCTAAAGATCTCTGAATATTATGAAGCCTACTAAGTTCAGAGCTTTCCCCGATGTTCATTACCGGCTTCTTTCTTGCAATAATTTATTTTACCTTTAAAAGTTTTTTTTATATTTTTGTTTAACTGTTAGGCTGTAAATTGTAAGTGCATAAGTAATAAGGTAATGCTAATGTATTTTAGACACATTAAGGTAACGCCCTTATAAGAAAATAAACGTTAATTATCCTATACTTACACACGAGTCGAACTACTTAGTTCCCAGGGATACAGAAGCATCTGTGATCAACTTCAGGTACAATTCTATCGTACTTGGGGATGATTTTACTCATGTCCATGGGCGGCCGTTACCGACAGGTGAACTGCATGCTCGTTAAGTACGATAAATAATATATTATTATAAATATTATTTTATTGTAGTATTTCCATAAATATAAGTTTTAATTTGTATTCTATTCGTTTGTTAAGAACTAGATGTTGCCCACAGCATTATCATTTCCGTGATCCTTAAGAATTATATTCGAACGAATTATATTTATTAGATATAAAATGGAGAGTATGTCAGGACCTAAAATAAGGGTTTCGTAAAATATATATGCAAATCTTCAAGAAAATGACATCCTATAAGGAATATATAATTTACGTTAAATAAAAAGTAAAAGTAACATTAAAAGTAGTCATATATTTAAAATAAAATAAACAAGTGAAATATCCTTTAAAAATCGTGTAATAGACAATTATTTAGATTTTATTGTAATACTAGCGGACCCAGCAGACATTTTTCTGCCAAGACAGAATTTGAATAAACATGATATTTCTAGTTAATAAATTATTATCACCGCGGATAAAATTACATTGTGCGTGATGTCTTGTTATGAACGTAACATAACAAGTGTATGTGTATGAGTGGGTGCTCTCCGGAGTGCAAAGGTAGCCTTCTCAGGTGGAAATTATTTTATTACATTTGATGTCTGTCGATTGTTTCACGTCTAATATTTTTATAGGTTCCTAGAAACAGTTATATTGGAAAATATTGATTTAGAGTTTTTAAATTTCCCTGGTACATTTTCCAACTTTTATTTCATAAGAAACTTCTTCGCTGAAGTATGAAAATGTGAAAAAAAAATATCCGAATTGGTCCAGTGGTTTTTGAGTTTTACGCTTAGCAACACATTTAGCGATTCATTTTTATTTAAATAGATAGTTATATGAATATTTATACAATTTACTAACACACACAACACATTTTTTTTAATGGTGAAACATGTTACGGTACACATTAATATATATACTTCCTTGAGTATCTTTCTTGCATAATGAATCCTCTTAAAGTTTTCTTTGAACCATTTGCCTTTACATTTTCATATTAAAATGAAGATATTTTTACTGAGATTAAACAATGGCCTCATTTCTCGACGTCTGGAGCATCTCTGAAACGGCTCGTTAAGTTTCTATCGCTGTTTCTAATATCAGGAAACTAATAGGGTTTCTTGGTAGAGGACGAAGTACTATTAGGTACTTCGTCTTACGTCGACTTCGTAGGAGTAAATTAAAAAGAACCATAAAAATCGTAATACTTTTAACGTAGTTTTTTGTAATAAGACAGTAACTATGGCTTTCAAGTTATATTATGCTGTCCTGATAGAACCGGTAAAACCTCTTCACATTATTTATATTTTAAAAATTACAGCATGTGTTAAAATACATACAATCATATATAAAGCACGCGGATTGTAGTTTTAACATAACTTTCTAAGTAATAAATATGTTACACACAGTTAAACATGGAAGCTCCTCCTCTTTGAAGTTGGTTAATAAGCCTCATCTCAAAGCCTATCAAGACAGCCAAAGAATTTTTTTCAGCTGTTTCAACAATTTTTCTTTAATCGCAGCTAAGAATTCGATTGAGTCTCTTTATAACAGCTCTTTTTCGGCGGAAGTTAAAAATGTACCAACACGAAATGCAAATGCGTCATAGCATGGTATATTATCGTCAGGTCAGAGTTAACATTATTTGAAATTTAAAAGTAAGTAAGATGGCTACGCTACAAAGATAGATTACCAGATGTTACCTGTTTATAAAGATGCTGCGTCTGCAAGATATTCGCGCCGAAACAAAAACGTCGGGCAAAGATATGATAGCGTGTTAATGGAGTGTTGCACGCGTTTTGTTTAATTAATTAAATATTAAGGGCCGCCGAATGGTAATGGGTCCGCCGTAAGTGCTTCTGCGACCGGGAACAGAGTGGTGCAGGGTTGCGACTGCTGGGAGATCTGGATAATGTTGGAGATGTTCAAATTTAAAACGGAACTGTTTAAATGTTTGACGAAAGATATATATATTACCTGATTCATTAATGCTTGTAGAATAATAAGGAGAATTATTGACAATAGATATGTATGTTGCAAAGTATATTAGATAAAATATTAGGAATGAGCGTTCAATTTAAAATTAGAGAATTTATACTTACAAAAGGGCTTTGTGTTCGAATCTCAGGCACCCCTGTTTATTTGTATATTTGTTTCCGTACCTCTTTTTATAAAATTATCACTAGCTTTTTTGTGGATGATTACTAATTTGCTTTTGGCTAGTGCCTTGGCTTTAATTCTTTTCGTCGTAAGAGGGGACTCTACTGTGCCAATAAGTGCAATAAATTGGTTGTGATGAACAAATTTTCGATCACTGTACATAAAAAATATTTAACACAAATATATAGGCGAATTTTTAAGAAGAATAGAATCTAATGCGTGTTCATTGTTGATACAGAGGCAAAGTATCAATAACGATAAACTTATTTTTTAATTAAATGCATTAAACGGCTTAAATAAGTATTTTATAATATGTTACTTTTTTAGTTTGCGTGATGCGTGATTTAAAAACAATACGTGCAAGATGGTAATCGTACAGATTTACGCAGATAAACAGTTTTAACTTTACTAGTTAATCCACGCAACTTCGTTTGCGTCAAATAAGTGAGAGTGAGTCAAATTTTTCCCGTTTTGCAACATTTTTTGTTGATACTCCTATTGATCCAAGCGTGATGTTATTTATTTATATAGATGGAGAATTCAACGCAAAAATATTTTTTTCAATTCTAACCAGTAGTTCTTGAGATTAACGCGTTCAAACAAACAAACTCTTCAGCTTTTTTTTATTAGTATGGATTATACCAAACGAAATAATATGGAATTTAAATCAAAATAAATACGAGAGCGCGAACGTCTGGTATACAGACAGCCCTAATCCGAGCCGCGGCAGCGAGAATCGGCAAGATATCTCCAGTTGTATGAGTTTAATTGAGTTTTATTAAAAATATTGTCATATCGGAACCCTTTATCTTTGTGTTGACACAAGGTGATGCATCAAACAAGATTTCATTAACGGGCCTACTTTACTACAGTTACGAGAAAGGTTTTTGAACCGGAGTACCGTCGGGCTGGTATAGGTAGCGTGAATTTGGGAACCTTTAAATTGTCTTTTATAATCGTACGCGAATACAAATTACGTCATCGTATATCATGTAAAACCTATTCTTAAGTACAAAAATATTTGCGGGCATTTTGCTTTAATATGTATTAACCGTTTGTTACAACGAAATAACTATACAGTAACTCGAGTATAGTTACATATACATTAGTAACTGAATCACAATACTAAAGTAGGCAATAAAATAACTTTATATAATTTTAAGGACATCTTTAAGGAACTTTTTCGTAATGAAATCCATTACTTCCAATAGAACAATTACTACACAATATGTAAGAATGAGTGATATATTGGTCTCTACTATCTTATTCAAAACACATAGAACATAGTGGTGCTCTTCTTTGTCTTCATAACCTCGTTTTAAATGATCCTTAAAATAATTTATCGTTCTTAATTAAAAGTAGAACGAGAAAAAAATGATTAATAGGTTAAGCACGTTATCGCGGCGCTTCGTGCCCGGTAGCGGGCTCCGTCACATAAAACATGTAACACAAGAAACCGCTAAGATTATAAATAAGTTGAAGTTATTTATGGATGATGTTACAATTAAATATCAGTATTTTGCAAAAAAGTTGTTTTTGTTAGCAACGAGCGGGAGGATAAGGATTGGCACCAGCTGCGACACGCAAGGTGCGCCGTGCGTGTAATAAAACCTAATAGAAATGATAAAAACACCGACCAGCGTTGATATACTATTATGAATAATAATGCAATCTCTGTGAAGTCAATCTCAACCCCGCCAGTGTTGTAAACATACATACCGCACCATAATGCATGATCGATCGAGAGTCATGACCAATATCTTGCGCACTAACTAGTTTTTTAATAATAGTACCTAGTACCTACTGAAGGAGTAACAAAGCGTGAGTGTACAGTTAGTAATTATTAGTTTATATTGATTATATACGAAGCTGTTCACATAGTCCTTGTTACTCCTGAGATGGTAGGTGCTCGTATAAATTTGACTTGCAACCATTCGAGCGAAGCGGATGCTTCAGGGGCGATTACGAGTACCTACCTATTAATTCGGTTTTACTGTCCCAGTCGAACTTTACTTCGAGTATATCACTTATTACTAATTATTGCAGTTTTTAATCATTGTAACAACTAGAAACTCATAGGATAGTAACAACTTGAAACTCATAGAGATGATGATATATTTCTATAAATCATTTGTTTATTCACTTCAATAAATCAAATTGTCGTTACCGGCTACATTTATACAAGAGGTGAGCAACTCGGTCCTCAGGAGTAGAACGGCATTCGTGGGGACCTTCGAATAGGCCTAACATTTACATAGGCACTAACGCTTACTTACCGTCCTGACGTCCATAATACTAATCAAACCCTAACTTTCTATTATTATCCTAGCTTAGTAAAGTTTCTACATCCATGCTGTTAATAATTAACAGATTAGCTACCTGTAACTATAAAGCTCCTGTCTACTGACTAACCTCATCTTAAACCTTCTGCAAGCTGTAAGATTTTCATTGCAATTGGCATTTATCGGTATTAATGTTTAAATAACGTTTTATTTGACATTTTGATTGGCCGTACATCGAACGGGAGGTGAACACGAATTCTATAAATATATTTTATCGGTCGCCACCACCATGTCGCATTACCGCTGCCTCCACGCCGAGCAAAATTATAATTGCTTTGCGAATTATTATTTTATTATTTTATTGCCGCATAAAGTAAAGGCTAAAGCGAATTTGTAGGCAATTTGTTTCGAACATCTGCTTCATTATTATATCATGTTAAATTGACAGTAGTCGTCGTTTGCTTTCTATTGCGGTCAGGCAGCAGTGTTCGCGTATATTTTCACAGCCCTGTCTATCACCAGCAATAAAATATATTCAAACTGTACAATTGCTACTTTTGAGTATAGAACAGCTCACATTATGTAAGCTCTTTGATCAAGAAAAAGTAAACTTACCCAATTCTTAAAAATCTTATTACACCTCTGACAAACGTGTCCAGCTGCTTCCAGCAATTTCCCCGGCGACTGACTGATTTACGCGTTGGTCGCAGGAGCTTCGGCGCCAAGTGTTCCAAGTGTTGCCGGGGCATCTCGTCGTCGGACTGGGTGCGCAAGGCGCGCGAGCAGGTGTACCACCTGGCCTGCTTCGCGTGCGACGCCTGCGGCCGCCAGCTCTCCACCGGCGAGCAGTTCGCGCTGCACGAGGACCGCGTGCTGTGCAAGCCGCATTATCTGGAGACGCTCGACGGCGGATCCATATCATCGGATGGTAATTATGTTTTTTATGCAACTGTACATTGAAGAATATTTACTGCTGCTGCATGTTAAAGTCATTGCATTTAATTAATTTTAATTTTTATAAATCTTTACTTAAAAGTAAATGACGGTATTTCAAATTGACGTTCATGAATATCTTGTCATTACATAACAAGCAGATTTTAGGAACACATACAAAAACATATAGACAAATGTATTACATTGCAACTCCTTTACGAAGCAGTGCAATGAATGCCTTGTGACTGGTACTTTTTTATTCCAATACATTGTAGTTTTTAAATTGGCTGCCAAGGGGCTAATTTAAAACCGACTATTTACTGGGCGTTCTGATAGCTTCTCTATTTATGTGCCTAATATTTTTTATGTCATTGAAGCATTAAATGGGTAAGCAGATCACATTATGATAATAAATTACGGTATTCAATATAACTTCCCCCAAGTGACGTGACTTGTCGTGTCATAGATTTTATTCGTAACATTTTCAGATGGCTGCGATTCAGAGGGATATCACAAGAGCAAGGCAAAACGCGTGAGGACAACGTTCACAGAGGAGCAACTGCAGGTGCTGCAGGCGAATTTCCAGTTGGACTCCAACCCTGATGGGCAAGATCTGGAGCGCATTGCTCAGGTCACCGGTCTCAGCAAGAGGGTGACACAGGTGTGGTTCCAGAACAGCCGCGCCCGCCAGAAGAAGCATCAACACACCGGGAAGGGAAAGCAAAGTCAACGTTAGTATTATCTAAGTTTCGTTATGTCTGTATGAAACTAAACCATACTTCCAAACGGTTATCATACCAGTTTATTCAAAGACGAAGATGGTTTCCGGCAATAAATGAAACATCAATCTTTTACATCAATTTCGAATATTTTTTTGCTGGCAATACCTCCTTGTTACTATACCTTGCTTGCGATCATGCGATTGTTAGCCTTGCGATTTTTATATGAAACATTTTAAGATTTTATTGATTATGTTACTATGACGCCGTTACATAAAACAAAAATCATGTAAGCATTTTTACACACACATCACAACACTAACTGAAACAAACTTGGATAACATTTTAAAAGTAATCTCTGTGTCATACACATGCGCTTAAGTTTGACGACGTGTATTTGTTCTCAGTGATTACACGTGATTCGGATCCGGTGGGGTTTGGCCGCCCTATCAACCTCCACCTCACCTACTCGTTCCAGAACAAGCCACCCTTTGTGCCAATAGGTAAGAGAAGTGCCTTCTGTAATTTTAATATGATGATTCCAAACGCTCCAAACAGTAGTGACAACGTTATTTCATCGTATTAATGGAGCAAAAGGGGATGCAGTCCATTGTCCAAGCAGCAATGAACACATCAGGGTAAGTGAATATTGCCGCTTATGGACATTTTTTACAAAACCATGTACGACTGAATCGTATCTTAGGTTTACTACAGATGCATTGTTACTCCTGAAAACTAAGATGGCCGTCTCTCGTTTGTAAATAAAAACAATCAAGCTTTTCCAAAGCCAAAACGCGTGAATTGATTCATAAAGAATAATGAGCCTGGCGGTGATACTTTCCCGGTCTAACTAAGCCAATTTTACACTATAAAAGTCGTAAAGAATTATTAATTGACTACTTAATGAAATTGACACATAAACAGAAAAACAGATGGATTTATTTATCGCTACGTATCATCAAATGCTGACCTTAAAGTTGCAATTAGTATATCCCTTGACTATTTCTCAGACGTTCACGTAATAGTGTCTATACTTGCCTTTAGTTAAGACGGCGAATAATAACAAGTAAAAAAGAAAAAAAGCTAAACTAAATATTAATTAAATTAATTAGAAGATGAATATGGTCCTCAGAACTCATCCGATATTCGATTAAATATAATTATTTATAATCTATGTGTGTACCTTGATACGTATCTTCAAATGTATAACTTGTCTCAAGTTTGGATTTAATGTTTTTCAGATGGAACATCATTCACGGACTCTTCAATGGATGAGCTGTCTGAAGACTCGTCAATCCACTGCATGCAAAGCGAAGTTTAAAACCATATGTATAAGCTTATGGCCGAACATTCGAGGGCTAATATCCGGAAGTTAGCACTAAGTCAGTTCTAGGACGGCGGCTGCCATAAACTGATTCATGCAGGATGAATTAATAGTGATACCGCGAAATTCTATCACTTTAATAACATAATAAGTATGGCATTAACAAGACGTACCTATCAACAATTTTTTTGCCCTAATAAGAGATCAATAATAACAATATTTGTTTATCGATACCCTAAATATTGGCATTACAGACGCCCATTGTGAAATCTAAATTGTGTGGGTCACATGATGCTAGTAATAATGTCATAATACCTAGTTATACCTGTCCTATATAATTTCAAGCACATTCCTCATTTTTTATTGGTATATCAATAGAAAGTCGTTATTAGGAGCAATGAAAAACTTGGGTCAATTAATTTTTATATATATCTAAAATCTTAACAGATTTAGTAATAAGATAAATTCAAACGGATCCCTTAAGTCATCGTGTTCAGTAAAAAGAGTTACGATGCGATGTGATATTTTCTAAATAACTACTTTCTTCCCATTTCGACTAAAATATTCTTCGGTACTCACGCCAATTTTTGCTGACATTTATTATCCGGATCTTAATGAATATTAATTTGTTAAAAGCTTTTCAAAGAGTTCATTTCGAACTATGACGTGTTTAAAAATTCCACGCTAAACTCAAATGGCCTTCGGCGGAGTAACAACATAATTTACCATTGTTGTGTACTACTGAACATAACCCTCGTTGTCCGCCTGAAATACCTTTATAGTTTCTAAAGAAATATGTCTTTGGACATTGATGTCACTCCCTATGTGTAAATCCCTGAATAGAAATGAGAAATTTAAGAATAGTTAAGTATCTTAAACACTGAAAATGTATTTGTTACTCTTTTCGTCATCCCTACTTTGAACAGTTTTCATATATTTTAATGTACGTGTAATTTCTACCTTGTTTATATATAAAATATTTATTTATTTAATGTTCGAGTTACTTCGTGGTTTTTATTATTTCTCTCTCTTTGGTGGTGAAGAAGCGAGAAAAGTCTTCATGCACGTATGCCTGTGCTGTCTCACCCATCCATGTAAAATGTATGTATGTATATTGGAATGAAGTTTCTTACCGCATCCGTTACTCTCCACACCGAGCCGAATAAGGGCTTCGTTGAAATTAATATAAAATGTCGAGTTTGCGACACTTCATCTCTTTCATTTCACTTTTTTCAAACGGTTCAATTTACTTCATGGTTTGTTGTAATGTAAATAAAAGAAAAAAACTTGGTTTCAACTAGATTTGTCCCTCGACTCTTGTATTTTTTGTTTATTATTAATGTATTGTAAGAACTAAATTTAATTATAATAGTACATTATCATGTCATTATAAATAAATACAGAAATAATATCTCTTAAAAGTACAGTCTAGTAAAGTAATAAAATAGATATATATTTCAAAATAAATATAGGTATGTTACTTACATACTTAATGAGAAGCAGATTGTAGGTACAGAGAGTTAGCCATTCATTTGTCAAAGTATACATATTGTTTAAATTAATAAGCCCACCATGAAATGAAAATAGTCATACGTTTGTAATCTGTGTATAAAGTAGATGCTGATAGATGGCTTTCAATATAATATGGTAATGACCTAGGTTAGTTTCTAGCTGATAAGTCATCGATGGTCATGTAATAACCATAATTATAAAAATATACAACAGTTTAAATCTAGAGTAGCTTAAATGTTTCTAATAGTATGCTTCGGTCATTCGCTGTGTATGCACATTTATGTTACGTATTGTAAATTGTTTTTGGCTAAATTATTTGGCCGTTACGTTGTGTAAAGTGTAATTAGATTTAAAAATTAATATAAATCCTAATTTAAGTTTCGAAATGTCCTTATAGCTGTATAGAGTTATATTTATTTATTTATTTCTAGCAACTGTGATACTCCGCACGGCTCATTCCGCACCACTCCGTACCGCGCCCCGGCCCGATCTTTGTAGTGCCAAATTAATATAAATACTAGATAAGTGTTTCCTACTATACACTACTGTTTAATCTCTATTATGATGTAAGTTACGTCGTAAAGTGAACCATTCCTTGCTTGATCGGTTGTTACTCGCACACATTCCTACGTACAGATTAAGTTAGCAGTAAACATCGTTGTCCTATTGTAGCGTTGCAGAACTGTTGTGTTCTCATATTACCTAAAATATATTTTCTCATTCAGTCCCAAACTATTAGTTATTAAATTAATTGTATGTAGATAATATGAAATATTTAATCGATTTATTAGATAATACCAATGTTTCAGTTGCGCATTGAACGTTTGTACTTATTACGTAGATAAAGCAGTTAAAAAGTGCTTGTATTTGTATATTAGATACTTTTATAAGCTCGTATGTCGCTTAAGATATTTATAACGTATTCAGTATTGTAAATAAAGTCAATCTTAGTCGTAATCTCTTTGTATTGATGTAAATCTTATAACACGTTAACAAGTATATCGTCACCTTAGGTACTACCACGTACGTTTCTTGTCATTTCCAGTAACTTACTTGCTGTAATGAGTAGGTATTCTAGTTTATATTGTACAAATTATATTATTAATTATATTATGTTGGTTAAAATGTCTTTTATTTTTTAAACTCAAATGGTACCTAACACAAAATCCAAAATCCTGTCATATATTTACTTCATTCTTTTCTGGTTTCGTACTCAGCGAGTGCTAACAGCCTAGCTGATAATGTTACCCGTTTGTTACAAAACTATATCTCTTGCGCTGTATTAGGTTGACACTAACTTATTAATATGTTACCTCATAATAAAAAAAATATTCAGGCAATATACTTCAGCGCTGGTAGCGCAGCGATCTCACACATACTTTAAAAAATGTTTAACTATTTCTTAGGCGTGTGATAATTGATAATTGATAAGTGATGATTTCATTTTAATAATAGAACATAATCATTTATAAAAAAGGGAGTGTGGTTTGGTATTCCAACTTACAGCCAATGTAAGATGTTGGTTACGTAGGTTAACTATCTAAGGCTATCTAGGTTTCAAAGAAATTTCCCTAAGAAGAATATGATATATGACAAATGAAAACACCTGCTGTCAGTCATGAATTAAAACGTGTAGATAAATTACAACTGGTGGGGTATTTCATTATTCTTTTAAGTAGGTAAAAATTGAAATTAAAAATTGTCAGCCCGTGTGAGGAAAACTCACATAAGAAAAGGGTACCGTACCACTCAGAGACTTCGAAAAATTGTCATATAAGAGCATATTTCAATCTCGCCCAGTTCTTCTATTCTGGCTGGGTCCTTAGTTGGCTTGCCATGAATGCTCGGTGTAACTTAAAGGCCAGTAGGCCAACAGCAACTACATCTACTACTAGCCCCATCCATATATTGTCAATTTAGAAAAAAAAAAAACGCTAGAAATACCTATTTCTCGCATGGATGTTCCTGGTCTTTAGAAATATGTTTATTAGTAGTATTTATCGTTATAACGACAAAGAATTGGATATTCAGTAAAAAAACACTTGTCTATCTATTATGGTTTAATTGAACCCTGTGACAGACGGATAGCGATGTGTCAGTAATAAGTCTCGTTGTCACCAGTTGGTACGGAATCTAGAAACTAAAGGTGTAAATTATATAAAGGAAAGGGCTGAAGTAAAAACACTATGTATACATATCTTATATACCTACTTAATATTTATTTATCTTAAAACTATTAACGACAACAATATATTATATTATACAAATACTCGCACGCTTTTAATTTTATATTCTGGGCCTACACTATTTTATAATGAAAAGAGATATATACAATAGTAACAAAAAATCTAAATATATCTACTGCTGGAAATGGTTCCGAAATCCTAACTCATTACAGATCACAGATTCTTTGATGAGCAGGATCGATAAAATTATAAGTAGACACTAATTTAATATACATATAAATTAAGAGGAATAGTATATTATGTATACATAATTGAAGAAATCCCAATAGTTGATTGTCGCTGTAACAACAGTTTGCTCTGCTCGCCGAGTATATTTCTTCCAAAGCAAAAGATTGTTTAACGGCGAGCTAGGGCTATCTTCATTACAACAAACCGAATTAAAAGAAAGAGTTACTTACTATGCTATATATATTTCTTATTTACAAGTACAAATCTATTTTCTGCCATTATACAAGCGCTACAGGATTTTCAGCAATTATAAATTCCACAGTTTTATGCATTCCTACTACCTATGGTTACACGTATTTACTGACTGACTAAATAATATAAGGTTATTCTACGTGAATAACTAATTTTCATTGGTTACTCACTTATTGCTATACAAATTACTGTACACACTATTACAACAATCCCGAGCACAGCTCGGTCTAACGCTGGGGGCTGGTAATCGTCTAGATCCTCTTGCCTGCTATTTAACACGAGTGAGCCTTTCAAAGCTCCGCTAACATTGTCATGGAGTTAAAATTAGAATAACTTATAAGTATCTTCCGAAAGAAACATTAACTTAAAATCTACATGTAAATTATATAACGAAAACATTTTATCACTAGGTATTCGTGTAGCATAAAATTATTTAAAATTATGTAGGTAAGGTTAGTATAGTTATAGAAAGTTTTTTAGTTCTTAAAATTGTTGGTTTTCTACAGTTTGTCCATAGTAGCCAAAAGCAGATCCATCTCCTGGTGGATTTCTCGGAGCAGATCCTTCATTTGCTTGGCCGAGTCCAATATGTCGATGCTCTGGGTGTACGGATTGTATCGCACGCTGAAGTCCCGGGGTATGGTCTGGGCGAATTTGCTAGAAATACAACGATTTTGTTTTCATAACTTTCTATTTTAATCATTATAGTAAACTATTGAAATCTTTGAATCAATGAAACTGTAATGGATTTTAATGAACAAATTATTTAATACGGTTCGATTAGAGTTATTGCTAGCCATGATTAAACACAAGACGAACATCTTAATTCACAGAAATATTACAGATTTCTGGTCGACTACAAATTGGGTTACACAATTTGGGGTTGATGTTTGATATCTTCGGTGACATTGAGTACTTACCGACAGGAGGATTGCAGGGTCATTTGCTACCCAAATAATAAAGTAAAGTAAAGATTACATGATATGGATATACAAATATTCAGTGACCAAACAGTAGTATGGGATGTGGCAAATATATGTTAAAATACAGTAGAACCCCGATTATTCGATTCGATCAATTTAAACCAGTGGTGCTTCGGATAATCGAAAATCCGGATAATCGAATTCAAAGTTAAATCAATCGAATTCAAAGTTGAATTGGTCGTACCAACTCAGAAACCTTCGTGGGCTCATGCACAACAACTTTGTTAAAGATCATAACATCATCAAATGCATAGTTTACGATTCTATAAAGGACATACATACAAACATTCAATTATATAGATTAAGATACGTGGTTAAAAATTACGCGCAATTAATAAGTAATTAATTAGTAGTAATTCATAGTAGTTAATGAATGACATAATTCCTATTTAATTTACTATTCTTGTTTAAAATAACATTTTATTGATCTTTGACATAATGAATCACATATTTTCTTTGCAGCCAAGATACTGATACGCTTCAGTTTTACATTTAACATTTTACGTGGCGCAATACAAAATTTTTAAAGAGCGGCTAGAGCCGTGATGCGAGTTCGGATAATCGGAGATCGGATAATCGGGATTCTACTAAATAGCAAGCAGGTAGGCAATAACGTTCTTCTAATGATTATAGTAATTTTGCCATAAAAACTTACATCATTTTCTCCTTAGCATTTTCGAAGCTATTAGCGATGAAGTAAACGGGCTGGTACTCTGTGATGGGGTATTTCTGTAGACCTGTGGTCTCCGGATCGAAGTCGCGCAACTCCGGCTTATCGGAGAGGCAGTATTGGAGCTCCCCAAACGAGGACAACAGGCCTGCTCCATACGCCTTTAGCTTGCCCTCTTGTCGGCAAAGTCCGAATTCAACCGTGAACCAGAAGCACTGTTCGGAGTATAATAATTATGGTTATAAATATATGTATATTATGTACATAATATATTATATATGTATAGACAGATCTTGCACAATAATAAAAAGATCAATTTCCTGGTTCATTTATGTCCTAAGCAAGCACTAAGCCTCTCTGTGAATTAGCCCTATAGCCTCATTGCCAGTGGCTTAAATGAAGCAAGTGATATCCTACCTGCAGTATCCTAATCCTATCCTAGGATATTTTTGATATGTGGGCTTTCGGACAGAACATTGTCTACTGGGGCCTTGAATATCGAAAGTGAAATAATATAAGCGAATGTTACAAATCCATGACTTTATATTATACTGTATACATTAACATACCGTAGCTAATTTTTCGATGTAATCATCGGGCGCCCCCAAGGAGGCGAGGCCGATCTCCTGCGAGAACTGTGCGAAGGCGGGGTCCGCGAAGAGCGGTGCGTGGCCCAGCAGCTCGTGGCAGACGTCGGGCTCCGGGGTGTACAGCGGCTTGGAGTGGTGTCGGATATACTGCGTGCTGTGGAACACGCGGAAGGCCAGCCCCGCGAGGAAGTCGCGCGACGACAGCAGCCCAGCTACTGGTCGCAGCGTGAAACCAGTACAGTCTGGAATGGAGTTGCAATTTGAGTCAATTTGGGGTTTGTTGCAGAAAGTAGGTGTACATGAAGTTTTTTTTTGCAGTCCACGTGATGGTAAGTGGTCACTGCCGCCCATGAACAGTAATCATTAGTAATGATTCCCGAGTACGATTTAATCGTTCCTGAGGTTGATCACAGATGCGTTACCACCCCTGAGGACTAAGACGTTCGCCTCATTCGTAAAGCCGGCAAACGCGCCTCTCCAAACCGAAAAGCAAAAATTGCTTCACGGAGGATTATGAGGGTGGCGATGGTACCTCCCCGGTCAAACTACATGAATTCTACCACCTGGGAATAGAAGTTAGTTAATTTTAATAATGAGAAACAAGCGCGTTTATTTAGCTATCATTATATTTTTTTACATACAACAAATATGAAACCTCTAAAATAATAATTACAATAATTACTGTGAAATTTTCCAAAAAATCCATATCAGACCCGTTTTTATTTTTAACTGACTTCAAAGAAAAAGGAGGTTCTCAAGTCGACGTGTATATATATATTTTTTTTTATGTATGACCACGCATAACTTT
>DWNR01001291.1:0-15554 GCA_018250455.1 Polygonus leo
TTGCATTGTAAACACGCATGAACCAAAATGGTTCATGCGTGTTTACTTTGTGAATGTTAACTTAAAAGGGACGATTTCGACGACGGGCTTTAAAGTAATTCGTAATTTGTATTATATTTCAACGTGTGAGAGTCAATAGCGCACCGAACATGTTGTGACAACAGCGTGGCTGCATGGTAAATAAATTGTGGTTTGACTGATGGGGGACTGACTGATCCCTTTGTTAATATGCTGTTTACATTGTATCCGATTCTGTTATCGCCCATGATTACACTAAATCCGTTTATTGCTTGAGACTTGAGGACGAGTGTTTATATTTCACATCTTGTAAGTATTATTTTTAAAGCTGCCATGTGGTCTACCCTCACATTTTTATTCCACCTTCTTTATTATTTCGTAAACTGATATAAACGAATAGGTTTAAAGATATACGAGTCCTATTAATACAAATAAACAATGTCCAGAACAATTATGCCCTTGATGTGGTGATACGTATCTACTTGAATCTAGTGAACGAGTCTTAAAATAAAAAGTAAAACTGACGTATTAAACAACTATAATTACTAGGATAAATTCTTTGCAATAATATTTCAATGCAGTTATTTATTTGCGATATCAATAAAGGTATAAAATGTTGTCCCGTCAAGTTCAGGTCCACGGTTCGCACCTGCTACGAGCCGAGCGGGCCGAGCGTAACTACTGGCAAAATGATTTCACTTGAAGAGCGAGGCTTTTTTGTACACGCAACAAATACTTTTTGTTAGATTCGCATAGCAACCCCGAGCCGATCCCTTAGCAGCGCTTCTGTGGGAACGAACGAGAACACACATTTCGTTTTGCCTCGCCCGTCTGGAGCCCATGTGAGCTGAGCGGGCGCATCCGGTAGAAACCTCGCTATGCCCGTTCACGACTTGACATTACACTCGAGTGTTTATTTATCTACCTCTGCTACAATGAGCCACAAGATTAATGGCGCCTCTACACGCGCACAACTAGTTCTCAATATTATACAAATGTTTTTGTTATTTGACGTCAGTCGTCGTCTTTGTTGGCCTTGATATTCCGTTTCGAATTCGTTAGCCCAGTTAAATATTAATATTTGATTGCAGTAATTAAAAGGTGAAATGAATGTGATAACAATCAACTTATAATAATCGACAAAAGTAGTAAGTAATAAGTCACATCTCGGATGTCATCACTATTATATTACTATTAATAATTATAATGAAGATAAAAAGAATAAACCTACGTAAACTAGTGACGAATTAAGATATTCCTCCAGTTACATTTTTGCCGCCCTTATTTATTTTATCCGTTACAAACAAATTTTGGACTTGTGTTTAATCGTAGAATTAAGAAGTAACCGTTACCCTTGAAAGTACAATAAAAGAAAAAAACTAAAATTAATCGAAAAGAAGTGATTTTAACAAGAAAAGCGATGCAATGCCTTGTGGATTTCAGAGTCTATATTACGTACTATAAAATACAACAATAAAACAATTATAAGATTATAAAAAGTAGAATAAGTAAGTAGAGTTGAGGTCGTAAATACATCTTATATTTCTGAATAATTATCCATATTTAAAGTTAAAGTAACTTCGCCTGCTCGTCGTAGCATTATCACATAATTTGAACATCATAATAATGCGCCAAATTACTTAGAATTTTGGGCACCTGTTATTATGTGGATATGTTGGACAATTAACGGTAGGAGTCAAAAATGCCATAACATAAAAGTAGTATACGTTTATTTGTTGTTAAGGCGCTCTCCACCCAGCGTGGGCGGTGTGCCTCATTTAATGGAGCAATAAAAAATGTTCGACTGCGCTTACGTAATCCGTATTATTTCCGCGTCGGAGCCGCAGCGGAGGTCAACGCGCGTATGATCTTGTCTTTCGACACCGCTGTTCTTGCTTTGGAACAGATTAAACACCGATCTTCTATGCCTGTATTCTGATTGGGGAACAGATAAAAAAGGTCAAGTTTAATTCTACCTTTGAATCGATCTCTTACGTGCTCTCTATTAATACTCCAGGGAATGTCAAATGGCAGTCGATTTTAGAATATTTTAAAATACGGACCGATTGTAAGGTGACAGTTTATATCGTATTACAGTTTTACATTATTTTTCCATGTAACTAAGCCTATTAATTTAGCAATAAGGCTTCCTAATGGAAAGCAGTCATCATCACCAATTATCCTTAATCTTTTTATTTATATACCTCATCTTCGAACGATTGTGCGACATGTTGCTGTTGCATTAACAATGTTCGCGCACCATATGTGGCTAAGACACACACACGCTCCTAAACAAATAGAATGTCAATAGGCCAAAATTATAAAGGTTAATATCCAAACGAATATTTTATAGATTTTCCTGTATATGGTTCGCCCGAAGCGGTACCGTGCATTATTAGCAATTTGCATTACGATAGATAAGGCGTGCTTGTCGGTCATCCTTAAACAGGCGATTATCTCAATTCTCAGAGATGTCAACGCATTTTAGTCGATCTCAAGTAGGACTTCAAATCTTACTTGACACTGATTCTTTACATACGTGTATGGACGGCAGTGGCAACGTACCAACTGGATGCCCTGCACATTAAAAAACATGTATGTATAAAGGAATGTTTGTGTCAAAGTATGTCAAACCAGCTTAACTGTTGCTGTTTAACATATTGTTCATTTACCCTAATTGTATTAATCATAAAGGATTGTTTATATTTATTAAAGTGACAGTTATTTTGTCACTCTAGACAAACTGCGATATAGCCTTGTCATACATGTCATGTGATTAAATCAATTAAATTTATTATCATTTAATCAAGTTCAAACACTAAGTACCTAACTTAAAATTTGGTAAAAGGGTTCCTTTCATGATGTAAGTGAGCACTAAGAAAGGATTTTTCGAAATTCTACCCCAAGGGGTTTCGACTTCTACGCGGACGAAGTCGCGAGCAAAAGCTAGTGTATGATATAAACGGGTTTATAGGTTAATTTTTTTTCTACAATAAATACATTAATGTTAATACTATAAAAAGAATAATACTATAAAAAAGAAAATTTCGATGAAAATGTGATCGCATAAACTTTATTCTTTACTAGCTGACCCGCGCAAGGTCCTTTGCGTCACAAAAAAGAGTGGGTCAAATTTTCTCCGTTTTTGCAACATTTTTCGTTGATACTCCGTTCATATTGGTCTTAGCGTGATGATACGAGTATATAGCCTATAGACTTCCCTCAATAAATGGGCTAATCGGACCAGTAGTTCCCGAGATTAGCGCTTTCAAGCAAACAAACAAGCTTTATGATATTAGTATAGATTTAGTTTCTATTTTTTTTACCGGAAACAATCACACTTCAATAAATTATTGACCATGAAGCTGAGCTTGATCGATTTACATTGAGTGACTGGCAATTTACCTTGAAAAGATTTAGCAACCCCTCTAAACGTTTACTTTTAGGTTGAATAAATTAATTAATTAAAAGAAAAAACAACTGCAGCAAAAATAACTTTTGTTTTCGTCCCAACATTTCCTACAGTAAAGAATTATTTTCATCTAAGATGGCAATTAGAGTTTTGTAACGCGTTTTCATATTATAATGGCGATTACACTCATATTTTTTCATCGTATAGTTCTTCTACTTAGCATTTCGAAATTTGATTTCTTAATATTTTCTTAGTAGGTTTCTAGGCCACTAGTCACAATAACTGCAGAGGTCATTTTATGACGACCCTGAAAGTTAAATATCGCTAGCTTAACTGTTATGGTATATTTACTATTTTAAGAAATAGAAAAAATAGTTATTTTGACATCGACAACTGTTTTTAGCTTTTAAACAAATCTTTGATGACATACTAAAATGCATATTGTTATAATTAATTAAAGAGCTTATTGAACTTACTGAATTAATGACATTATATTATTTGTCAGGGTAAAAATGTCAATGTAAGGAAATTGGTATTTCAAAGTTTAATTAAATTCATCATTGATTTATTTCGGATGATATTGAAAGATCCTGACCATATACCGCCCCATGACGGATCATGAAACTTTATTAGATATATCAAAAGTTAAGAAATATTTTTGCTGAGATATCTTATGCAATATTTATAAATTGGTGTGATTTATTGTAATATAAGCATTTACTCGTACAAAAGGATTTGACTTTCAGATTTAGTATTAATGTGCTAACGTAAGTCCATACAATTTTGAATTGGGATTCTGAATAACAAACGTCAAAATATGCGTATCATTTTGGGACGACACAATTAAACAAAAATTATATTATTTAAATTTCCTAAGAAATCGGCCTTTTTCACATCAGCCCCATTGAGATAAAGGTCTCTATACTTAATTATTATTGAACTGTTTTATCATCTCCCAAAGTTTAATCAACTAAGATTTGACATTATCGTAATACACCATAAATTTAAATATCTGTAAACAACCAATTAGGAACATTGTAAAGTTTTACTGACTTCAGCCCATCACAGGTAGAGCTCATATTTGTCTTTAAAGTACAATACCAAGACTGCCAGTGCAAAGACCGAAGTGTCATTTTTTAAAATATTTTTTCAAGATAATGCTATCGTGGATTTATAAAATGTAATAAGTATAAACAGTGTAACTTTCAATGTAATTTACAAATACCATTTACAAATACTTATTATAAGTAGTTAAGTACGTATGAATGTATGTATGTATAGAAAAAAAAAACAAATTTTGAATTATCAGTTAACATTGAATATATTACGATAATTACGTGTATGGTATTTTAATTTCTATACTGCATTGTCACCGGCAAACTTTGTTCTGCCGTTGATACGTACTTTTTGATGCGAAATCATAAAAAAAGGAAAAAAAAATGCCCAAAAATGAAAAAAATAAAAATCAGTATAGGGCGGGGCAGCCGTATTAACACTATACTCAGTTAAAACAAAATTTCAACAATTACAAATTTTTAAAGGCAAAAACTACAAAGGCGCCTCTAAAAACTTTTCACGCGGCGGGTGGTGACAATTATGAAATGGAATCTACGCACAAGGTCCATTGTGCAGCTTGTAAAGAAAGTCGGAACGAATTGTAAATCGGATCAGAACGCCGGGTGCCGCCCATCCAATCCATCGAAACAATTGACCGTCTGTATGGGCACTGAATACGGGCGATCCCAACATTATGCAAGCCATCACAAAAGAGTACAAAGAAATTTCGAAGTATTTAAAAGAATACACATTTGGCTTGTACACGTTCGTAAACGTAAATCAGTTAAGCAATAGTCAATAAAAGAAAGGACTTCTGACATGTAATTTTATGACCGGTCAGCTGTGAGACCCATAAATAACTGTACAAAAGAAGTCATTCTGCTTAACCGTCGCGGCAAAATCCGTCATTTGTAATAGTATATTATTTACTACGTTTTTATCAAACCTGATATAGTTTTTATACATATACTAACTGACCCGGCAAATGTTGTTCTGCCTTATAAAGTATATAATCACTTCAAAAATTAGGGTTAGGGGTAAAGTGTGATCAAGTTTGAAAATTTAGGGTTATATTGATTTTTATGCCAAATCATGAAAAAAATTAATAAAGAAAATTGTCCAAAAAATTTTAAATGTTATTGACTTCACTTCGAAATTACCTATAATGAAGATATTTATGCATCAATTCATGCATATATGATACCTTTACGATAATTTGGTTTTAGTCCAAAATACGATATTAATTTCTTGGTCTCAAAACCTTAAGCAAGACAGTATTATTTATTTAAAGTAAAATTACAACAAAGAAGCAAAATCGCGATGAGAAAGCTTATATTTTAAAAAATACATTAATTTAATTTGCCAGTTATGAGAAGAATATTGAATAGATTATAAAAGCCATTAAATGCCAGCTTAGTTGTGTAAGTAACAGTATTGTTCGGGTTAAGCATTGTACTGCCAATGACAGATAAGCGCGGCGTAATGAGCACAAGCGACCGACAATGGCATCTCCCCAGGCACGTCCCAGAACCATACGGACTGAGTGGTTATTTAACTAACACGATTATACTTTAATCCAACTACATTGTTTGTCCTTAAAGAAATAATAGCCCTGTACTACATCCTAGATAATACATTCTAAGAATCCGCAGACTCCTTTAAATACAAAGCCTAAGCATTTTTCTTGAATGTTAGTTCACGTAACATTTGCAATACTAAAAGAGAATTGCCGGCTTTAAATATTCATTTTTGCAGCCTGTCATACTGTTCCTTGGAATGAAGTCCATTCCGCATTTTGCACGGACGCGACAAAAACTTATGAGAACCGAACCGAATGATGGAGAGGGTCGACGCGAACCTGGTTAATGAGAATAAAGCCTCCTTCTTATATTAAGTTGACATTTGATAAGCAATAGGTCAAATAGATCATCGGAACACTCGTCATTATAAAGCCAGAAACGAAAGGAATCTATGTTCCTTGGGCTTAATGGTGAACCTTGAGACCGATTCACCGATTGGTAACAATTCAGATGACGATTGTTTTATACAAGTCGGTCCAATTGGTCTTAGATCACGCCCAACCGACGGACCATGCTAAATGCATGCATGCTAATGTGTTCTTAATAATATTCCTATATTTAGTTACCATGGCCCTTTACAGCAAATAGAACAATGCAATAGCGATATAAATTTGTTGAACATTGTCATAAGTTTTATCCACGCCATTTTATTTATAAACGTTGTATCAAAATGATCACTAAAGAAACAAAACTTTTATAATTATTAATTTCAAACATCTATAATATAATTTTGGTGGCTTCGCAAATAAGTCTCGTTCACTATAATTTTCCAAAGAATTGCACTTTGACCACATTATTTGAAACATAATTATGTGTGAGTATGGTACATTTGTAAGAAAAAACATGAATATATTTAACTTATAAACAAATTAATACTTCAAAGTACACAAATGTAAGATATGCAAATAAACGAGTTTATATTAACATACCAACAGACACCGCGTCATATTTATAATATTGGATACTATGTACATGTCAGTTTTACCTTTTGATGTTATCAAGGACATAATTTTGTGACACAGTTATATTAGACTATTATAAAAAACTATTATTTTTAAATAAAAAAAAGAGTAATTCCGGAGATTAGAGTGAACGGATATAGTGACACGGATGTTTAAATATTAAGATATGCAAAGATATTAGACAGGTACACTTTTTATAGATAGATAGTACGATAAATATACAAAGAAAATATGTAATACTGAATTAACAGAAACAACACGAAGAGAGCGACGTACACACTAAGTGAAGAATAGGACAAACATATATATTGGACTCAATAAAGTACTATATATATCTCGAACTAACTGTTTAGACACGTAAGACAACGAATCACGTCTTGATAAAAAAACGACTTTCATACCGTTTTACAAACATGCGTAGGCACACCACCGTTCATTTTCTAATATGGGTACATATTGTTTATTTTATTTATGTATAGGGTCTGACTTCTAAAATGTTGGTGATTGTTTCTCTACAAATATGTTACTTTTTTTTAAATGCGGTTACGATACAATTGACGATTCGATACGATTCGATTTTAATTACAACAGGCACTGGAGTGCATAATTTATAACCGATTTAAATATTGTTGTGATCATTTGAACTATAAATAAAGCTTTATTTGGTGGGATTCGGGGTTTTTTTTATTTAAAAAAATGCTTAACACGTGTAGATATTCGATAACCCAAGGAAGTAGTCAAAACAAGATTAACTATCGCGTATTAATTGATAAGCTAGCTAATCGATATAGATAGAGGATTCGTAATATAATTGGAAAAGGTTGTTAAGATTGTTAAGGTATGAAAACTAAAGGGGTTTACTCACGATCCAACTTACCATTCACCGCCACACAATAACGTATGCAAACCTAGAGTTCTACCCTAACCTAGCCTAAAGTCCTTCAGAATCTTTAAGTTTGTTTAAATTATAGTTTATATAGATGTATATTTCGTACTCCGTATGGATGGATGACTAACAGGGATGATGGTGTGTAGAGGCTCAAGAGAGAACACGGCTCTCGTCACTTGCGCCGGTACGACGTCCGCACAGCTGCCCGACTGGTTTGTCCACTTGTGCCGGATTGATTTAACGTAAATGCACGATCTGCGGTGCTCATTCGCCTTCTTGTTCGCTTCGTACTTTATTACCGATTAACTATCTTCAACCTTACTCGTTTAACTCTGAATATAATCACGAAATACGCAACCGTTATAAACTGTTGTTGACCTATATGTACCTTAATATGTCCCACCTAACGGAATCGCCAACGAATACATTTGAAACAGTATAGATCTTAAAAAAATGAAGGAACTTAATGAAAGAAGTACCGAGAAAAACGTATTCCGTTTTTCGGATTCCATACAAAAAACGTTGTGAATGCGACTTGATTGCTAAGACCTTGCTTTCTCCATTACACTGCTATATCTTTTAAATCATAATAGGTAGACAATTCAAATTTAAGAAAAACGTGTATCACTATAACTGCCATAATGTCAAATAAAACATGTAAATAATGCACTTACTTTTAAACAGCACTAAATTTTAAAAATTTGAGTAATGCCATTTAGTCATTATTCGAGAAATCATGCTTATATAAAACTAACATTCCAACTGGTAAGGAAACTCACACTTGATTGATGATATAAAAACTCAATGATGTGGGAGAGATTTATGCTAAAACTGCACTTAATTTAATCATCTACAAATATACCTTATTTTGCAAATAAAAAATTTTGATTATGATTATGAACAAAAATGTGTACTTAAAAATTACAATTTATTTATTTTGTTCGATGTTAAAGCATTATGCAAACACAACATTGAATGTTAATCTGCATTAAAAAGCTCATTAGGATAGTTAAAAATTATACTAACAATATGACAGATTCAAGAATTATTTAGATGCTACACTACTCATAATGCCCACTCATTTATCTCCAAATTTCAAAAGAAGAATGGAATGTGCTGTTTCCTAACTATGTTATTTTTTAAGATTTTCAAGACAATAACATACAATTTGAATTACAGATAAATATGTAGATGATTCTTCCTATTCATAATTATAAACTTAAATGGTTATTACAACAATAAACATAATAAAACTAACTGACTTGGCAGATGATGTCCTGCCAGTTACTTTCAATTTGTAAAAATAACAATGACGACATAAATCAAAACAAAATATAGCCTATATTTTAAATTGGACAAAGTTACATATTTGTGTGATACTTTATTAACATGAATCCAGTAGTTTCAGAAATTAGCTCAGTCAAATATTTTGTTGTGACATGAGATGACCAAGGTATTAACCTATTATTATCTTCAAAGTGACAGCAAGTGAAAGATTCATATATAAGAACTAATTGATATGAGACTTTTAATTTATGAGAATTATTATTATGAGAATTAAAAAAATTAATAACAGAAAATAAAAGACTAAATGCAAGTAAGGCACAATTAGATTAAATTGGAGCCAAATATATTTTTAAAAGTGCTTTCCTATTTTTCCTTTATTATTTGTAATAACACTTTTGGTAAAACACATTGTGAAAATTTCAAAGAGTCTATTCTGCTACTATTATGAAACAAAAGAAAATGATAGACTTATTGGCATTTTGAGTAGAGTATTATCTAAGTTAATATATTGAAGTAGTGAAATAATATAAAGGATATATTTTAATAGTGTTTGGAGCTTAGGCCAACATTTGTTTACAATATTTAGTGCTAGAGCATTACAAATTCTTAAATATAAATTTTTCATCCCTTTTTTTGGAATTCAACTTATTACATACTAAATATTTTATTCCATGCCAATGCAAATTTTTTGTATGCTAATTTTTTTGCTGCCAATGCTGTTACACTATTGTTAGACAAAAACAACAATAGAACCAAATATTAGGTGCAGTTATATTTCAAGTCCAATAGTTTTTAAAGTATTTCTCTTCTTTTTTTTCCTTAATTCTACTGTTCGATTTCTTCTTTCTCCTCCAAAATAAAAATATTTTATAAGCTGAACAGACTACTGTTAGTGTTTAGTTATTTACTTTTTAAATAAAATAGATGTCAGATTCATCTTTACCAAATATTCACAACATTACCTTTATTAAAGCCTACATTGTTTTAAACTTGAATTTTCCACCTTATTACTTTAATAACTAAGCCCAACCTATCCAACTTGGATAGGTACTTTAAAATAGAATCATTGTAAATTGCATATTTTTACCAGAACTATTACATTGTCATTAACTGAAGGCAATTTACACTAGAATAAAACTGTATATATTTATTGATGGGTTGTCAGTCAATCCAAGTGATCCCAGTCAATATATCTAATATGAAATAATAAAGTAACCAAGTACAATTTTAAAACAAATTTGAATACTCACCTAACGTAGAGCACTGACATTCCATTTATGATTCTTCGCCAACCCAATGGCACAGTTATAGTTTGTGGAAATTCACTCTGTGCAGTCCTAAGTTCTGTTTCTGTTGAATGAGGCAGCACTGGTGAAGGCACCACAGCGAGCACGACACCGTCCACTGTCCGCACCAGCTGCGGCGAACCACCATCACCCTCACTCACTACAGACCTACTCACTCCTACTTGCTGATTCAGTATATTTATACTTTGATTCACAATTGATTGATGTTGCACACTTTGTTCTAAGATTTGATAGTTCACATAGCTCTTGCCCACCGGCTGCTCCTTGTCACTACAACCGGTACTATCACTATCACCACTCTGCACTACACCATTATCCACCTGATTTGGATCGGGACGGAGAATGCCCGTCACCATGGATGGCATATTATTCTCGGAGGTCACTGGGCATTGAGCTTGATATGCACCAGGATCTGCAGTTTCTATCGAGACCCGAGTGTGAAATGTCTCTATACTATTTAACTCTGTGGCTAGGATACAATCCTTTTTTATGCCCAAGTTACTGCTTCCATCTAGAACCTTGCAATCTTCGACTTTAATACAAGATTCCTTCAAGAACTGCTGAGAAACAGGATAGAAATCCGTCCGTTGCATATTATCGGGTACTCCATAGCACACTTTGCCATCACTGTCGTACTGCTTATAGTAAAGTGTACCGGGAGCGTTGCGCTGGTCGTTGGGTTCGGACTGCGGCCTGTAGAGTGCTGGTCTGGGTAGAGGGAGGTGATGAGGCAGGTTTTCGTGAACGTAGATTCCATCAAAGGGCGGCGCGGCGGCGGGCGACGAGTCGGAGCCCGCGCCGGCGGATTCTAGCTGGCGCGGCTCCGCCACGTACACCAGCACGCGCGGCGCGCCCGCCACGCCCGCTCGCGACGCGCCCAGAGTCGCGGGCTTGCCGGACATCTCGCACGCACATCACCCGCACCGTGAGCCGCCTGCTTCCTAGCTGACCACCGATGCCGATCCGCGCAAGGACCGACCCAGATTCCACCTCGCATCGCCCTCGACGCCCCGCTCATCGCTCGCCAGCCTCGCTCTGCACCGTGGCTGCTGCACCATCCTCGACTGAACGCTTTTTATGTTTGGATCTCATCAATCGGGTCTCCTTAATGATTTTATGACGGTCCCAACAACCGCGGCACTAAAAACTTTATGGTGGTGCCCTTTTCGGCCCCATTGTTTAATTTATGACCCTCGTAATAAAATGGTAGCGATAACTTTGCACTACTGGATTTTAATTCATACGGTTAGGATCCATATTGACACTTCAGAATGTAAAAAGGTCACAGAATAAAAATTACTCCTATCATCACTAAACACTTGCGTTATTCACATTTGTCAACTAAAATCAACGATCTTTGCTTACTTTCAATGGTTACACGTATAAATATCTTGTTATCACTGCAATAAAAAAAATATTTTCTTTCCACTTTATAACGATGCTTACGAGCTAAAACACTATGAACAAACAACGAATGAAAGCAATGAACGATGATATTCGACGAACATGAATAGATAGCTATAATTATTTCTTTGTCAAGACTCGGAATGAACTCCTGAATGTGTAGGGATTATACCAGAATGTTGTAGATAAGTGGCTACCGTGTACATCAAAATGACCAATAAAATAGCAGGAATGTAATTGCGAGTCTCTTCTGATTGGTCGTATTTACTGGAATCGGACAACTAAGAGTCAATTTTCAAATAGGAAAACAAATGAACAAAAGTAAGAAAGAGATCGCGTTATATCCAACTCACATTGAGAACAGCGAACTCTATTGTTGAAAACGTGAACTAAAATTAATGTTGCCATAATAAAAATAATATGCATGTAGAAACAATTTTATTCTTGATTTAGGAATTACTATATATTTTTTATATAAAACTTTTATAATTCAGTCCAGATTCAGTATTGAAATTGTATTGAAAATAATGTTACATTATTTTTTACGATTCAGCGTCAATCTAGAGTTGTAGTTAACCAATACATAATATGTATTGTATTGTTTCGGTTCCAAAGAATTAGATGATTCTTAGCATTTAGCCGAAACTTTTATAAAAGTAACTTTTATATCATATATTAGTATGATAATAAATAATATGATACGATAAATTATCATTGAATGAAAGTATAAAGTACTTATATAGTTATCTGTGGTATAAACTTAAAATAAATCGTTTATAATCTATTCCACAGTGATACTCTGTGTTGACCATGTTGATGGCATGTTGTCATAGATTATAAAATACGCTTATACACCATGTTGCACGTTGTACTAGGTACTTATATAGTTATCTGTGCCATGTTGTATTGGTTGAATGTAATTATAGAAAACTAAATGTAAGAGGTTATAATTTATATTTTAAATAGACTTCATTCATTTTGTCCATAAATTTTAAATTTTCAAATGGCCATTGCCATTTAAATGATAAAGCAGTGAAAATAAAGTAAAGGTTATACAAGGGGAGATAATATAGTCACCATGAAGCGCAATATTTCAAAATTACAAGAAGAGGAATCGCGGTATGTACTTTTATAAAGATTTATCAGTGACTGAATTATATTAATGAATGAAAATTGGTTAATTAAGTGGGCACTTGTAATAACATATTATGCTGAAATGTGTAACCCAAGTACATCAGACCTTGAATACAGAAAGTATGTACTTTTCGAAACTTGCATTACTTGAAATAGAAATATGATATTTTTACTTAAACATATTTGGATATTATCCCTTCCATACCACTTCACATATAATACACGAAACCCAGTGGAGGTGGTTTAACTGGAAACATTTAATGTGAATTATTGTAGAGCACTTTATATTTACTTGGTAGGTACTTATATGTATTTAATGTGTAATGTCTGTTTTAGATTGGCGTCTTTGCTATTTAATAAGTCGGAAAAATTTGTAAAAGAATTATCAAATCAAGACAAGATAGAAACTGAATTAAATTTGAAACCTGCTTGGATCGATGAAGATGATTCTGAGTTATTTGCCAATATAACGACAAATAAAAAAACAGAAAAGTATTCTCTTAAACTCAAACAGAAATATGAGACATTAATGGGAACACCCAGTTGGGCGAAGGTAACAAAGAAAATTAAATGTGAAAATGATACAGATTCGTTGTTAAGAACTGTTGGACACTTACAAAAAAACAAAAGTAGTGGTCTCAAAAAGGATGTATTAGAATTGAAAGTATTTCCAAGGATAAATAATGAAACAGGAAATGAAGGACCAATAGTTACATGCATTGAATTCCATCCAAAGATAAGTGCTGCCATGGTAGCAGGTCAAGCAGGTGTTGTTTCATTATTTTCTATTGGAGGAGATGTTAATAATAAATTACATAGTTTTAAATTAAAGAGATTCAAGGTAACCACAGCTCAATTCAGTCCTGATGGGTCTGAAGCATTTATTTCATCTAAATTATCACATGAATATTGTATCTACAACTTAGTTAAAGCTGAGCCTAAAATGATTCAGTTACCTAAGATTGTAAAGAAAGCTAAAATATTCAAAATGTCCCCAGATGGAAAATACATAGCTACTACTGAAGGTTTTGATGAGGTGTACCTGATATGCGCTCAGTCAAGAGAGTTATTACGATCTCTGAAGCATAATACAAATGTTGAGTCCCTATCATTTTCTCACAACAGTGAACAGTTATACTCCTATGGAGTGGAAGGTCAGGTTACAATATGGGACCTATTGGCATTTAGAGTTGTTAAAAAGTTTTACGATCATGGATGTGTAAGTGCATCTTGTATGTCAATGAGCCTCTGTGGAAGGCTGTTGGCTACTGGAAGTGGAGAGGGTATTGTTAATGTGTATGAAACTGCTAACATAACTACAACTGAGCCAGTGCCAATTAAAACTATATCTAATTTGACAACAAAAATTACAGATATTAAATTCAATGCAACTTCTGAAATATTGTCAATTTCTTCTTCATATTATCCTAATGCAGTAAAGCTTGTCCATATACCTTCTTATCATATATTTAACAATTTTCCTAAGCAGTCAAATCTGTATCAGGTTGAAACTGTAAATTTCTCACCTAACAGTGGATATATGTCTGTAGGAAATAATAAGGGCTGTGCATATCTGTATAGACTAAAACACTATAAGAATTATTAAGATTAATGTCATTTTTATTAAGTTTTATTAATAATAAGTAAACCACAGATACTATTGTTTATTTTTTTATAACACTTTTATTAGCTTCACTTTTTTTTGTGGGATTGTAATTCTCCTTTGGGCGAAGAGCAAGTGGCTTATTTTTACCAGTAAATGGAACTAAAAAGTGAAAAATAAATATAGCAAATACAATATTACTAGTATGTTTCGTTAATTATTGTTTTAAATTTATTTTAAAAAATATTTTAACTTTTTAGTTTGATGTGCTTTAAAAGCGTTTTTTTTAACTATATTTATTATAATTCTCCATATTCTATGATTTTACGTGTCTACTTGCCAAAAATATGGTTCTCTTATATGGGGGGTAAAAAGGATTTTTGTTTTTAAATTAATTTTAGTACTCGTTAAAATTTCAACCTATTACGGTTCAAGACAATCAAAATCCCATAAAAACAATACTTGTAAAAAACTAAGTCTCGCAACGAAGTTCTTCTACCGTAAAAAGTTGTAAGATCCATGTAATTCAAAGTCGGCTGTTAATTTATTCAGTCCTTACCTAAGGGACCTACTGTCTTAAGTTGGTACGTAGCTAATCTAACAACATCCTTTAGTGACCGTATCAATATATATTAAAAATCTTTTATGTTTTAAGTAAATAAATTGACTCTGCCATCTCAGGAAGACACAATGTAAATACACACACACACACACATCTTCACGCCAAATGCCTAACGGGGTAAGCAGAGAGTATTGAGTGCCAAATGGCATTATTTACATTGTGCTCAATGTAAATACAAGTACATAATTATTACATACTAATACATTATTAAATACATACATAATTATTATATTACATTAAAATGTTTAGTGCGATTGCCAAGTCAATTTATTTATTTAAA
>DWNR01001292.1:0-15549 GCA_018250455.1 Polygonus leo
AAATTGCTTCACGGAGGATTATGAGGGTGGCGGTGTTACCTCCCCGGTCGAACTACATGAGTTCTACCACCTGGCAACCACCTTCACTTATTGTAATAAAAATGATGACTGGGTAAATATTGCAATACTGTAGGGGCAGAATATTTTAGGGAAAAATAAAGTAAAAAAAAATCTAAAATAATAACAAATTTAAGCAGATAATAATATTATTACCTAAATATTAGTATTGTAACGTAGAAAGCATTTCGGCTTTGACATATTTTGCGAACCAAAATGCAACGTAATATTGTTGATGTACCTAACGTCTTTCAGGTTTCAATTTAAATATATCAAATTGTGATAGCGCATAATGTTTTTGGTAATGGGAAATTTTGGATAATAAACTAGTAAAATATAGTGTCCATTAAATATCCACAATGGAAATTAATGGTGCCGCAATAATCACACAATTTTATTGTTGCTGATGAAATGCGCGATACTTTTACGCGCAATCTTGTCTGTTTATTCTAATAGTATTTCCCTTTGTCTTTGTCTTCCTTTTTCTTTTGTACATAGATTTACATTCATATTAAATTTGCATTTTCTTCAATTTTAGAGTTTCAATATTTCTTTTGTAATTTGTAAATCTTAAAATGACATAATTTCTTATTTTTTTTGGATTAATCTTCTTTTTTAATTGTTAGTAGTCATAATTTGTTTTTTTATCGACTCTTTCTCTCATAAACTATTCTGAAATGGTGGAATATCTTTTCTTCACAATTAATGTTGATTTAGCTTTCAATTTCTTTCCTCTTTTGGATAAAATAGGTTAATATATACTTTTTTCATATTTAGATAATTTCCCGTTTCTTAACACTCTGGATTCTATTACTTCTTTCCCCTCTTCCTTTTCCATGAATATTCTAAGAATATACAATACTACATATAATGTTCAACAATAAATCCACCTAACTCACGGTGATGATACAATGACGTCAGATCAGCATCCCTCCACGCATTAACACTAAGACCCGCTCGCCTCCACTGCGAACACTCGAGCTACGCGCTGCGCTTGACCGCTCGTTAAGCGCCCAGCACCAACTACTGTTCTTTACTTGTCTTTTGATTTTGTTTTTCTTTCTTTCTTTTTATCGCTTTTACTGGGTCTTTCTTATTACTTATCTATTAACTTTTTACTAACTAGATTATGGGTTATTTTACACTTTCTGGCCTTTATTGTTGCTTTACAATGTTTATTAATGTTTTAACGTTTTTTCTTCAACAAGTATTATAAATCTATAAAATCTGCTTCACGATAATGACACAGTGACGTCAAATCCACGTCCCTCCACGTATTAGCACCTGCATGAGCTCGCCTCTACTAAGCGCACGAGCCAGCCCCACACTTGACTGCTCGTCGCGCATCCACCGCCAGCGCACTACTGTTGCTCCACACGGCTGCTTCTGCACCCTCATCCAGTTTGTCCCAAGCTGTACTGTTATTCATTTCGTTTCTTGAATTTTCTCTTTAGCTTCTCTATATTTTATTTTTGATTTAACTTTCGTTGTTTCTTTTGTTATTGTGTATAAAACAGACTAATATATTTTTTAATATTTAGAAAATTGTAAATTGTAATGACGTCAGATCAGCATCCGTCCACGCATTAGCACTAGCATCTGCTCGCCTTCACTGTAGCCTTACAAGCCGGGCCCCACACTTGATCGCTGGTCGCGCGTCCAGCGCCAGAGCGCCCTTATCCAGTGCGATCAAAACTGCACTGCTAATCTTTTGGTGTCTTTAAATTTTTCTTTCCTCTTTGTGGATAAAACAGTCAATTTTATTTCATTTTTCTCGTTTCTTCACATCTTCTGATTCTTCACGTTTTCCGTTAATGTTCTAAATATAATATATGTACCATACTATGTGTATTGTTCAAAAATAAATCCACCTACCTCACGATGATGATGCAATGACGTCAGATCAGCATCCCTCCACGCATTAACACTAGCGTCAGCTCGCCTCCACTGTAAGCGCACGAGCCGGGCACCACACTTGACCGCTCGTCGTGCGTCCAGCGCCAGAGCGCTGCTGTTGCTCCACACGGCCGCTTCTGCGCCCTCCTCTTGGCTCTCCGCTCCTCCGCCCTCCCACACGAGTACTGTTTAACAAGTGGTTATGTTATTTCAAATATTATATAAATGTGTATAGGTAAGAGTCTGATTTGCAATCTAGGTGTAAACTCCTGGTGGACATTGAGATCAATTGAACTACTACAAATTCGTATAGACTAGAGACCGTATTAAAGAAGTAGATAAACGAATACAGACACGAATTTGCAAACATTACCCTCTTAGGGCTTGCAAAATAAATAAGACATTTTATGAGACTTCTGTGCCCTCTGGATCCCGAGTTATCCCGCTGTCTTCTGCAGTCTACAGTCTACCTATCAAAGAAATATGTGTTTTTTTTTGCTTGTACGTGGTTGTCACTCAAGATTCTTTTGTATTTTCAGGCCTTTGTCAATAATCATATGACATTGCAGCAGAATGTCAATTAAATATCTATAGCCAAACCATTTACTAACAATTATTCAACCACTAAAAGTCACGAAGCCACGACGAGATCTTGAGTAATACTTTAACAACTTAATTATTTAACGTTAATTAAAATGTAGCGTTATTCTGTTAGCAGTAAGACAAACTCATTTTCTCTAAAACGCTTTAGAAATGAAGCCGTTATGGTCGGAGCGAGTCCTTAAGCAATCTATTATTCCACATTTTTGTGGGAGCATTGCGGTGTTCCATTGTTTCGCCTATTTGCATACCGAATGTAACACTAGAAGTGAGGCTCCTACTTTCTGTTGGAACACCTGCTCTAATGTAAAGTTTAAAGAGGTTTCATATTTGAATAGCTCACTCGGTGGATTGAAAACTCAAACAGTTTTGCGCCCTAATGTTTTTGCAATAAGCGCTGTTATTACGTCTAATGAGATAATGTGGCGAGACAAATGTTTAGCAATATTTTGAGGTCATTTAGGCATCTAAATAAATATCAACAAACTTTCAAAATTATTAATTATGTTTAAACATGTTATAAAAATAATTTATGCATCTTTAATAATAATTTATTAGAACATAAAAATATAAAAAGAAAAAAGAAGTTACAAAAAAAGTGTAGAAGTCTAAAATATTTATTGAATAGGTTACTTATTGTTATGTATTTTAGTTACTAAAATATATAACAATAAATCTTAAAAAACTAAAAACTTTTAAATCGTATAAACAAATTCATAACCAGTCTACAATTGCAAATAAATATTGTATAAAAATAACGAAAATTAATATAATACTCCTTTTTATTATTTTTTCATAAGGTTGAATCACTTTCTGGGATCTGTTTGGAAAACATATCACGTTTCGAGTATACTTGATATTGGCACCACGAAAGGAAGCGAGGTTTCGTGTTTTTATCGGTCAATATGGATTGAATCAGGTTACAAATTCTATTGAATAGGTACATATGGAAAATATTCGGTTGCGGAAATCCCATCGTAAAAAGGACGAAGTGATCTGCATACATAAAAACATCTATGTTGGGTCCAACCGTAGCTATATTTTATTTTCACAACATACTCAAAGCAAGATGAAAGTTTGTGATAACTATATAATAAACACAATCTTATCAATGTTTTTATTATATCATTTCGTGTTATATAAAGTTAAGCAGAAGTATTTATTACTAAAATTAGCAAGTTTTAGGTTGGATCAAATAAAATATTGCACAAGGTCTCAAATTGTGTTGTTAATTATATATTCTATATATTATATTCTGATTGATGCTTATAAACGAAAGTAGTTCCATAGGTATATTAACCAGCCGCTGCTTCTATACGGACTCAATATGTCTGGTATCTAAGTAAAATATATCTGGTGGTTTCGTCCGGATCGGACGGCACAGTGCGGGTGTGCGCTACAGCCCACACGGCGTATGTAGCCCCACAGGATGGAGCGCCCAGCACCACACTAGTGCCCTCTACCCCTGCCTCCAGCCACCGTCTCTCCTAAAGAAAAACATTTTATCTGGCATACAAGAATAACGTACCTAGAAGTACGTTCGGATCATCAATGGAGCAGAAGAAGGCGAGGATCATATACGGGAGTGCGCTACAGCCCTTACGGCGTAGGTAGCCTCACAGGATAGAGCCCTTAGCACCACGCTGCTGGACTTGCCCCAGTGCCTTCTGCCACCGCTCTACCTGTATGGACGTATGGATTCAACACACTTCATAGCTTATAAAAACTACATACCTGGAGGTTTCGTCCGGATCATCAGCGGAGCAGACGACGGGGAAGGCCCAGCGCGGGAGTGAGCTACAGCCCTCACGGCGTACGTGGCGCCACAGGACAGAGCCCGCAGCACCACGCTGCTGGCCTCGCCGCCCGCCTCCAGCCGCCGCTCCTCCTCCCCGCGGCCCGGCTCCGACCCGTCCGCCGTGTCGTCGCGGACCCGCACCCACCAGATTGTGTAACCTGTTGGATATTATGATGTGGTACAGCTAATGCGGATGAATAAGATCGACTATTTACTACGCGGAGTCGCGCACTTGTTTCCGACGTATAAAATGTAACAAACGAGCATCCCGTTCACCTAATAATAAGTGGTCACTGCCGCCCATGGACATTTGTAAACAACCTCAAGTAGATGCAACCATACCAAATGTTGACCAAAGATGTGCCTGTGTACTTTTGAAGACATAATGCAGATGTTCGCCTTGTGTTGTCTTCCGTGTATGCGACCCGCGCTACAACGCGTGGCACGATTCAAGTCTTTTTTAATAAACTACTTATGCTTCCAAGCGTATTAAGCTATTGCATAGCTTCTATCGCGGGCCTTGAGCGTGGAGACCGAATCCAGAAATTCCGTAACGAAAAAACCTAACACATACCGCTCCATGCCTATGGTAGATGGCGTACGTATTGGCTAACTTTCTTCGATATTAACGGCGTAAGCGTCTTCCCGTTTAGCTGGATAGATATATAGATATATAGATAGCGGTGTTTTCATACAAATTATTTGTTGATTAATGTATATAATGTAAATAATTATAATTGCATAAATTGATAAAAAATGCTATGCAATAGCTTTACCGCGGCAGTCCCCGAGTGCCGCAAATCATTTTTTTTTTAGGTAACTTGCAAGTTTAATGTTGCCCCGGCCCCTGGGCCCCGTATCACTTGGCAGTAGCCATGCCCCTGAAATATGTATATGCGTATGGAACTACAGAGCACACAGCTTCACATCCAAAGAGCCGCATGTGGCTCGCGAGCCGCAGGTTGCCGACCCCTGCGCTAGCTTATTAAAATCGTTTTGGCCTACATCATTATTTTAACCTTAAATATAATGGAATCCCGTTCTATTATTAATATCGCTATTACCTTATCCATTTACAACCGGTTCGATTTATCAATTATCAAGTACTAAAACATATTTTAGTATCGATGACATTAAGCGAGGTATAATCTATGATAAAACGAATTCACTCTCTGCTTGTAAAGTTAGCGTAACAAGACTTTTTCTCGACACTTCTTGCTTTAGTACGTTAAGCAATTTACTTGTCTACTAGTTTCCTAACTTTACTTTTTACATTTAGAAATAAATATTTTTTAATAGAAATTTTCAATTTAACTCTGTTAACTTGATTTTTTTTTCATTCTTTTGATTCATTTTGAACTCGCTTAATGTCATCAAACCTTAAGCTCAGTGGTTCTTAAACTTTGACTGATGACAGACCATTTGAATAAATTTCAGTTTTGCCATGGACGGCAAAACGTTCCGAAAAAAAAATAGCAAGGAAATGGTATAATTAAGACGTGACAAATTATTCCCAATCAAAACTAAGATTGTGGGAAAGTTTTAAAAGACAATTTTAGTGCTATATTCTTCTTATAGTATCAATATTGTTGGAACGAAGTTCCTTACTCGCTGTACAGGCACTGAGTGGTAACGAGATCGCAAAAAAACGTAACAAGACTATTTCTCGACACTCCCTGCTATAGTCCGTTACAGCCGTTTACTTGTTTCCTAACTTTACTCTTTACATTAAATCATTGCATAGAAATAATATTTTTTTTGAATTATTCAATTTCACTTTGTTAACTTGATATCTATATATATAAAAGGCAAAACTGATGAACTGACTGACATATAAACGCACAGCCCAAACTACTATACCTAGAAACTTGAAATTTAGTACAGAGGTTCCTTTCAAGATGTAAGTGAGCACTAAGAAAGGATTTTTCAAAATTCTACCCTCAAGGGGTTTTCGATTTCTATGCAGACGAAGTCGCTGGCAAAAGCTAGTTTTACAATATAAATTATGAATGTACAGCAAACGTTTACCAAAAATGCGAAAGATACTTCGTTCCGACCGGGGGTCCATAGACCCCTCACGATTTTTGAAGTGAAAACTTCTTTAGCGGCATTGTGCACTGTTTGTGATGGGTAAAAAATGTTAAACTCGCGTCAGGACACGTGATATAATCGAAAATTCGTAAGACGTACGATGTTAAATGATCGTAATCTTAGCATAACGATTGTCATGTTTGTGTACGAAAGCGAAATAAATGAATATTGTATTTTACCATATAAATGATACATCAGTCATACCACATAAATGGTACTTACATACTCATAATTTAAGCAATTCGTGAAAAATTATTCCCTAACCATTCAAAAATATCAAAAATGCACAACGTTAAGTTTTCACTTCTGCCGGCGCTCCCGGAGTGCAACCCGTTGTTTTTTTCATTACCTTTGTAAATGCAAGATGACTTCGCGAACCAAAGTTTAAGGACCACTGCTTTAGATACTAATTTAATTTCACTAGCAAATATTAATTAACTTATTCTAGCGATGTATAACATTAATTAACAATTGATAAATTGCCTGCAAATATAATTAATTTAGAATTATTTCGTTACATGCCTTGTTTAAATATATTCTAATGATGAAAAAATCATTTTGCAGCTATTTAACATAAAAAAAAATATAAAGGTCAGAGGTAAACTAAAGTTTTATAACAATTTCTCTGTTTATTTATCTATACAATATTTTGATAATCGTAAAATATAAAGTAAATGTAACATGAATCACATTATTTTTGGAACGAAGTTCCTTACGGCAGGCTTGGAGGAGATAGGGATTTTGCTGCGCGACCGAACTGAAAAAAATGTGATAGTAAAACCGTAAGAAAAAGTGCGTGGAATAAGCGAGTAGTGTATAATACCTTTCTCGTTTCTTGCAAATTGTGTCGATTCTACATTAGCCGAAGGAACTTCGTTCCTACCTGGTGTCCCACGACACCACATCTTTTATCTTACATTGTAGGACATAACGGGGGAAACGGTCAAAGAAAAAAAAGAAAAAAAATGTCATTACTTCTGTCATGGCTATTTAAGTCACGGGTAAAGGCAGTGAATTTCCGTAACTCTATACAGCCAATTACAAATAATACCGGCCAAGTGCGAGTCGGACTCGCGCTCGAAGAGTTCCGTACCATTATCTATAAAAACGGCAAAAAAAATCACATTTATTGTAAGGGACCCCCCCCCCCCTTAATATTTTCATTTTTTTAGTATTTGTTGTTATGGCGGCAACAGAAATACATCATCTGTGAAATTTCAACTATCTAGCTATCACGGTTCATGAGATACAGCCTGGTGACAGACAAACGGACAGACTGACAACGGAGTATTAGTTTAACGTTTTTAACCTTTAGGTACGAAACCCTAAAAATGTAACATAATTTGAGTAAGATTGATAAATATATAACTTCAGAAGAGGAAATATCACTTAAGATGATGAAATGAATAATAGAGGATTAACCCTGTTACCAAAAGATCTTTAACATTATTACAAAATACCAAGGTATCATAACACAACGAGGTTTTAAAGAATTAAAGAGGCGGCCTTCACCGCTACCTTTTTTTTAATGGTGTCTTTGTATCTTTTCTAACTTTCATTGGTTCGATTTTTAAAATGTTTTGTAATGTTTTTTTTTTTATATCTCGACAGCGCGTATTTTGCGTACAGACCATACATAACACAGATTATTTATAATCTGTATTGTATGTGTATTATTTATAATCTGTGTTATATATTACTTATAATCTATGTTATGTACGGTCTGGTCTGGAGAATCAAACGAGGGTCATTAAAATAATCTTTTGAAATACCAGGGTACCATAATTTAACAGGAAGTTTTAAAGATTAAATACTCATGTATACACCCGCAATCTCCCCACTAAATGCAGCTTTACTTTCCAACTTAACTCGTTCGATTTTCAAATTGTTTGAATTTTTTTTATCGTGGCATCGCGTTTTGCGTCGCCATGTACATGATGTGACAATGTTTTATTTTGAATAAATCTCCAGATGACGCAATCAGTATTCGTCAGCCATGATGAGGACCACGAGGGCCGTCCAACCAGTGAAGGGTCTCGAGCTGGACCCACGCCCGTCCTCCCCGGAGTATTGCTCCCATAGGTAGCCTGTGCGCTTGTACTCTGATAGTATGTTTCCTGCAACAAAATTGGAAACAATTAGAGGAACAGATTTAGAATTGTAAGGTTTAACTGAATTACAAAACGTTAACATCGCGGGTCGCTTGACCTGAAATATCGAATAATTTTGTACAGAAAATATAAATAAAAACTTTTTAACTAAAAATAGAACCGACTTCAAGATGAACTAAAAAGTGTAAAATAATTAATAATTTTGATATTGGTGCCAAGTGTGCCAAGAAAGAGGTATATGAAGTGAAGGAGAAGATGGCACCGACTTCAAAATTATTAATACTAAACTCCGTCGCGATATTTTCATATACAGTAAAAGAAGTGCTCTATTCAATTTCAGTTTTATACTTTGGCGTCAACACTCTCTTTCGTGCATGTGACTGTACGATTTGATTTATTTCTTTGACTTTAAATTTCTCCGGCTCTGGGTGTGCACAAAAGTATTTTTTTTCTATAAAATTTATTATTAATATTTTTTTTATTGTTTAAACGAGGCAAACGTCTACCTTGAGTAAATGGTCACTGCCGCCAATGGACGAAAGATGCGTTACTTCCCCTGATGAGTAAGATATTCGCCTCGTGTGTAAGTATAACCGCTAACCACCCCCTTCAAGATAGAAACACAATAAATTACTTCACGGAGGATTATGAGAGGGGTGGTGTTACCTCCCCGGCCGAACTATTCAAGTTCCCACTAGTAACATGCACATAGCTTTGAAAAATCACCGCTATATGGTATTTAAAGGGCGTGCATTTTGACCGAGGGACCAATTTTTTTTATCGTATATAAAGTAACAAATGAGCATGCATATCACCCGATGGTGTGTGGTCATAAGTTTGATCCTAGATGCGTTGCTACTCCTGAGGGCTAAGATGTTCGCCTTGTGTTTAAGTATAGCCAGCAATCACGCCTCTCCAACACGAGGGTGGAGGTTACTGTAGAGGATGAGGGTGGAGGGGGTAACTCCCCGGTAGAACTACACAAGCTCTACCACCTGAAAAGTCTCTAGATGTATCCTTTAATGTATATCAAAATTATTTTATTTAATGTAATGCTAGGCAAGTATGTCAGAACCACATATATATTAATATATCTGTGGTCAGAACCGTGCGATTTACTCGATACTCTCTGCTTAACCCGTTACCGATTTGGCGTGAAGATGTAACATACACCATATATAATGTTTATGTGTGTGTGTATGTATCCTTTAAATAAGTAAATACCAATTCTTGGTTTATTTAAACTCCAGGTACGTACTATATTCATTATGGATTTACCAACCCGCTGAATCCGTTGATCGGGGCTCTGTTCATGAATATTTATCGTAACCTTTATGTGTATCACTAAGGCGCGAATGTGCAAATTTCCGAAATTTATTATGGCGTTGTCTTTAGAAGGTAGAACTTATACGAGTATGTATAATTGTATAGTTTGATTAAGTACCACAGTTACCCATATAATCTTCTGAAACGATTGTTTTACGTCTATTTTGGAGAGGTGAGGTTACCCGAGGCGAACATTTTGATCGACAGAGGTAGCAACTCATCTGTTATCAGAATCAGACTTTGATTACTGTCTATGGCGGCAGTAAACACCGACAATCAGGTAGACTGGATGCTACTTTTATACTATACTAGCTACCCGGGCGGATTTCATCCTGCGATCAAAACCGGGAAAGAAACATTTTTTTTTAATATTTGCTATAATTTTTTAATATTTTTTTTCAATACAAACCTTCTCCTATCAATAACGAATACATAGAAGAAAGATTTATCCAATTTGGTGCATTCATTTGGAAGTTACGCGCGTACAAACATTTCGGTGTTTCATTTTTATTTATATAGATATAAAAATGCCTTTAGAAAGTAGCACTTGTATAGTTCGATCGGGGAAATACCTAACATCGCCACACTCGTAATTTCCAGTAAAGCAACTCTTTTTTGGGATTAGAAAGATTTGATTGTCGCTCACTTACATAAGGCACAACGTGGTCTTGTTCGGAAGTACCAACGCATCTGTAGGCAGGATTTAAACCTTCAATCGTATACAGGATTGAATACGAATGTCCGCGGGGCAGTTTCCTCGTGAACTGTAGACATGTTTGCTTCTGTAGATACATAGACAACGAGACGTCCAGAGTTGAAACGCTGAAACTCAGAAACTATATGGCTTAGCAAATATGCATGAAGCGTTTTATTAAGGGGTATACATATAGCATAATCAAAAAAGATGTTAAAACTCATAATTTTTTTGGTATAGAACATATACATGGAGCGATGGATTGTTAAGGGGAATACATATGGCATAATCAAAAAAAGATTTTTTTATTTTTATAAAGACGAATTATTCCTATTGTAATAACAAATATCGAACATCTTTCCATTATATCACATCCATTAAACCAGCACACCCTTCAAACTTCAAGCTAACATATTTCTTATTCTAACACAATATTCAGTCGATACGTCGCCACGCCTCCAGACGATATTTTACTTTAATAAAATTGAGAAAGGCCACCACAGATAAAAAATCGTGTATCCCCTAAGTTTTCCGCAAGAAAGGAAGGAAGCTACCAAACAATATATCGTAAGCACTTCCATAGTGACTTCAATCAACATTAGATTACATGAAACCTACGCACCTCCGGCATATCAAATGTGATCACAGCTTAGTTGCAACTCGATTATATTAATAACAGTTTCAGTCTCTGAGAGCGATCGATCGGGGTAAGTTGTATACTAGATACGAGTTACAGATGCGGTATGGATCTTATGCGGTGTGAACTGATCATTGAAGTTCGAAAGGATTGTTTTTTTTTGGTTAAAAGCAAACGAGCATGCAGTCCACCTGATGGTAAATGTTTGCTGCCGCCCAAAGACATTTGTTTCCATCTCAAGTACGATGTAATCGCATCTGAGGTTGATAACAAATCCTGTTACCCCTAAGAACGAAGACGTTCAGCTCGTGTATAGATAGGCAACATAACCTCTCCAAAACCAGAACGCGAGGGTTATTTTACGGATGATTATGAGGGTGGCGGTAATAACTCAACGTCGAAGTACACAAGTTCTACCACCTGTGACTGCTCGTAGATTATGAGTTCTTTATTGATAACTGTAGGTCAAATAATATGCTTCGGCACATGCCAAAAGTAATGTGCATATGCGTACCTATTAGAATTTTATGAAAACTTTAAAATCGTTTATGTATTCTTCACTCCTTTGAAAAATTCGATTAGATTTTACTAAGACGTGTCAAAAATTTACTACAAGCATTGTAGGTTAAATTATTTTATTTTGAAAGTAGTCTGTGCTGTAGCAGTTCGATCACAATTGTGTCGCTACCTCATAAGACTATTATACTAAGTAATTTGCTTGCACAATTTAAACTAAGATGAAGTAGACGTTAAAATAAGGATCCGCGGGATATTATTATAATCGAATTAAAAATAGAGAGGTCTACAATTCGTCTCAGAACGTCTGAACTCCTTGGTCATTGGCGCTGGATATCACTAAAATTATTAAAAAATATATATAAATACAATTGTTTTCACGTCATCAGTTCATCTGGCCAGGGTGATGCTCATTTTGTCTAGACGTCATCGCCACTTGTTTCTTTCGCCTTCAACGGTTGTCGGTCCTCCGATAAATGTATCTAACTCATACACAGAAGGCACTGAAGCTTGCTACAGTAATATCAATATACTCGACCAACATAGTATGAATTTCGAGGTTAATAAAATCAATCTCAGAACGTGTTCTGTAACGTCATATTTCGGTCTGATCAATGGTGACGCGTGTCGCGAATAATTAAACAGCTTTTGGTTAAAATGTTATGTATATTGATAAAAACTGAATTAAAACATAATGGTCTTGAGTATTGTAGAGACCATGAAGTATAGATGAATAAAGAAAAGTAAATTTAAAAAATTCTTTTCAGAGAGCAACTAGTATGTGGATAAGGATATAAGGATACGAGTAATGGTTCGTCTACGGATTTTATCACTGCTTATTCGTTTTTTTACGAATGTGTAGTTGCTGTTGGCCCTAATGGCCTTTACAGCTTCATCGAGCGTTTAAGGCAAGCTAACTAAGGGCTCAGTCGGGAAAGAAGACCTGGGCTAGAAGGGGAGGGATGGGCTCATACGTCGGCTATTCGCGTCGACATGGCTCCATCCGCTCTTTCCAACAAGGTTTGCGGTTAATGTAATGTCACCTCTTGCGAGGTTCGGACCTCGACTTCGAGACACGCGGCGGAACTAGCGAAAGGGGCGAAGAACGTCGCGTCGCTCGGGGATACCGGGTGGCGGACGTGATATAAAACGGGACTCGTCCCCGCCGACGGGAACGTACTGCTAATTCTGTGTAGCAGCACTTTTATAGATAAACATAAATATGAATGAAAAATTATCATGGGCCACATGAAGGAACTTTAATTATGGCGAAATATTCGTCAACGTAATAATGATATTCATAACTATATATTTGACGTCGGAGCGATAAATAATAAAACTATGTGGGTGATATGACGACTTATGGTTTAGTGTTGTTTGCCAAAATAGTAGGTGTAGGGGTAATGTCTAACCGCGACCGTGAACTTGTTTATATCGCGAACATTTAGGAGATTATTATTCAGAACAGATAAGATTTCGTTCTTCATATAAATGTATCTGCATTTTTTTTTCGTCTTAAGGTAGCAATCGAGCATGCAGTCCAGTCCAGATGGTAAGTAGTCACTGCCGCCGATACAGTGATAATCCCCGAGTACGATTAAATCGTACTTGTTGTTGATCACAGATGCGTGCTACCCTTGTCGAAATGGTTATTTAACTACTTAAATGGTTTATTGAAAAAAACAAACGATAATAATGATGTAGACAATGTACTAAAAGCTAAAAAATAATTTAGAAGGTCCTAGGTAGCAGTCATCATACCAGTCTCCTCAGTAATATACGGTAATAATCAGATGAAAGAAAAAAAAATATTTGGGTGTAGTATTTATCATTATTATCATCTTTTGTTTTTTTTTTCAATGAAACACGTTTGACATTAAAAAAAAAACTTATTTTATTCAAATAGGTATTGAATTAGTTTATTAAGTACCTAATTTTTACTTACTTTTTATAGTATTATCGCACATCTGCGTGTAGATTCTCCTGTTGTGATTTTATTTTCTAGACGTAAAATCTGAGTCATCTTCCATGACTTGCACGGAAAGAGAGGAGGTGATATTTTAGGCGTCACTAAAAGTAAGAATGCATAATGTTGGGCAATAACATGTACAGGATAACCGTCCATCAAAAGATATGCTGTTATTCCATTTTTATTAACTCTATGCAGAATTAATAATCTCATAAAATTAAATTTAAAAATGAAAGGGCTACTTATTAGTCCAGTCTTATTTGTTTTATATAAGGGGAAGGATGACACAACTGCGCTTTATATTTTATGCATACCAAAATAACTGTGACTGCCTAGTTTAGGTTGCCTACCATACCTAACCATAAGCCTAACCATTGCCTAACCATAAAGTACTATAAAGTAATATTTAAGAGTTCAGAGTTTCTATATACATCTTTTTTTGTGCATTAATACGAAGCTATAATAATAAATTGCAAGTTAAAGCTACGAGTTACAGTTTCAGTAAGAGCGCATGAGCGTAGCGCGCGGCGTCGGTTGTCCATTCAGAAACCTTCAGTGTGTTTGAAAATCGAATGCGACCACACGCAAGGGACGTTCGCGCGCTTTTCATTCAACATAATCTGTTACGTTATTTACCTATAACGCGAGTGTTATCTGTGCCGGAAAAGTTTTTGAAGCGTATTTAATTTTGTTCTCGTTACCCCGTATGCTCTTTCTTGTTCGTTGGTGATTTTTTTTATTGGAGTTGGAAATCAGTTGGCGCGATAATTGGTAAGTTTTTTTTTTTGTAATTTTTGTTAGGTAAGAGACATTTTTAATGGGCTTGTGCAGGTATATAAATTAAGATAAATATTTATCTCTCTGTGGTATTTTCTTTTTATATTTTAATCTGATTTTCTTCTGTTGCTTGATAAAGTTTATACTGATTAAAAATGAACATTATTATTGTACTGTTCAGATACTCTTTTCTAAAAATTGAATTTATTTAATTACATATTACTTTTTATATATTGGGAGTATGAGATCCTTGATATAATGATCCAGTGTAGGTCCAAAACTAAAGGAAAATACAATATACAGATAATATGGAAAATTATAAATAATCATAAAATATTCATGCCTGCTTTTTACAGCTTATCGGCGAGAAAATTATGCGTCTAACTTTAAGCAATTGCTTGATTATACTTTGTTTTATTCTTATAATAATATTATGTAAAAAAGATAACTATGTTAGTATCGCAGTTAGAAGATACAAATCCTTGTCCCAACGTCTGAATTAGGACAAGGAGATACTTGAGTGATCGGTCAGTGGGAAGTCTTTTTATCTCAAAACAATAGGTACGAAAAATTATTTGAAATACGCACTTTGCTGAGAATTTTGCAAAAAAGCATGGAATTCACGCGAATAATAATGTAATAATATCAATTATTTAAAAAAGAAGCGATGTTAAATAACAACAATCCGTAAACATTTCAGTCGTAATTTAGTATGGAAGTAACGGTTATAAAATATCATTGTTAAGTGGTTATATTAGTAAGTTTATCCAAGAATACTGTAGAGTACCTTTACGATTACGTATAAGATAGTCTATAGGCCTGTACGACTTTAGTTAGTCCTTGCTTTAATGGCAAAGGATAACGTCGTTAGGGAACCGACATACTTGAAAATGACAAGTAATAGCCAGGTGGTAGAACAATTCCTAGCACTGAAAATACCAGTGAATAGTAATTAACTACATGTTGTGATGAGTATCAATATCATAATTCTGGATTTCCGATATATTTTGCCAGGTGGTAGAACTCATGTAGTTCGACCGGGGAGGTACCACCGCCACCCTCATAATCCTCCGTGAA